>CM031577.1:4505899-4522150 GCA_018467065.1 Ephestia elutella
ACGTTTCACGTTAAAACCAACGGCCGTTGTCCACCGACACAGCCCCACCCAATTTTTTTATTAAAGATGGGTTTGCTCTTGACCACAATCTTTCCGGAGGACATAGATGAGGTCTACGATGTAGCGAGCTTACCAAAAAGCAGCCTATTCACTCTGGTTTTGAAGAGAGGTTGTATGTGCTCGGGAACACGGACGCAGGCAGGGAGTTCCATTGCTTCGCTGTGCGCATCATCATCATATAACCAAGAAAGGATGATAGTTTTATGTAATTTCGGACTTATTCCATTACAAAATAATGTATTTAATGTACATAGTCATATTAGTCCCAAAAATACAGTACTGCTGTGACTGCTGCCACTTTCATGTAGGTTTAGGAAACTACTAAACCAATTTCGATAAATAAGACGTTTTACTGTTTCCTACATAATTTAGATACTTGCTGAGAATACAACCGCCTACATTTTAAATACGTATAGTACGTGTAGTGAGGGCAAAGATAAAATAAACTAACGCATTCCAACGTTGTACGTAAGTACGAACCGGAAAACGTAGTGTTGGCAGGCCTCCCACTCGGTGGACCGACGAAGGTGGCTGGTGAAGGTCGCGGGATGCGCATGGATGCGGGCAGCGCAGGACCGGTCGTTGTGGAAATCCTTGGGGGAGGCCTTTGTCCAGCAGTAGACGTCTTTTAACTAAGAGAGAGAGAGACGTAAGTATTGATATATTACTTGATTGCAACAACGAATTGATAGATAATATTTTATAAAAATAACAAGTATTAAGTAACGCTCGGGGCTTTCTTCCCGTGGAAATTTCTGGAAATCCTTACTTAGTCCTCTACACCCCCTGGGAAACCCACATGCCAAATTTCTGATTCCCACGCTCAGTAGTTTTTAACTGTGCGTTGTCTGACAGAGTTTTGAAATAATATTATAAATGCGAAAGTTTGGATGTGAGTTTGTGACTTGCGAGTTTGTGAATTTTCTCAATCACGCAAAATCTAGTAAAAATACCGGGAATAGCACATAGGGTACTTTTTATCGCGAAATTCCTACGGGAGCGAAGCCCGGGGGCGCAGCTAGAGTGTATATATGTATATATATTTGCTGTCAGTCAGTCACTTAATTTTATGTATTAATCTATACATATAATAAAACAGTAAAAATATTTTGTCTGTACATTTAATATTTTTGACTGAAATGGATAGAGGGAGACCTAAAAAGAACAATAGAAAGCAAAAAAATTTTTTGGAATTTCTTGTCTGTCTGTCTGTCTGTATGTATGTACGCGTTTCACGCAAAAACTACTGGACGGATTTGAATGAAACTTTTTTTGTTGTATAGCTATTAAGCCTGGGTAACATATAGGCTATAATTCATTTTGAAAACTGGAACACCTGATGAAGAACCATAACGGAACAGCTAAACTATAAGTAATATGGAAATGGTGCCTTAACAAAAATCGTTCAACCTGATGAGCATTTTCTGCCGACGTATAAAAATTGAAGATCTGGAACATCTGATGAAAAGCTCCAAGAGACCAGCTACACTATAACATATATGGAAATGGCGCCTTAGCAAAAATCGTTCAACCTGATGAGCATTTTCTGCTGACGTATAAAAATTGAAGATCTGGAACATCTGATGAAAAGCTCCAAGAGAGATTTTTCATCTAAGCGAAACTCACGCGGGCGAAGCCGCAGGCGACAGCTAGTTATAAACTAAAAACTAAAACTAACTAAAAAATAAACTGAAACTAAATAAAAGAGAAAAATAACCTAATGAATTAAAACTATAAATAGAAAATGTCCCGCAAGTCATTGCCCCGTGGAAGCGTGCCCAGAAGGCTAGCAGTATTATCACGTTGGCAATGCTTATTCTTTGAGAAAAGAACTCACCAGCCCTCTGGTCACGTGACACCTCGACCAGCCATTTGCTCAAAAAACTAAAAAGTTTATGAGCAGAGAGACCCCACGGACCTAATGTTTCCACACCAAACGGCTCAAATATGTGTGCCTCACCTAGGCAGGCATGCATACTTTGAGCGATTTGGCCGCAGCCGCAGCCGCCCCAGCCTTGACACTGGTGCCGTGGAGGTGGGAAGATGCCAAGGTGTCGACAAATGTAGCGTCCCACACCAAGGGTCTCCCCAGTCTACAGGGCACAAGGTACTAATTAATTAATTGATTAATTGGTCAAGTGCGTGTCGGGCGGCCACAATCGAAGTGACGGACCACCTGACTTTAATTTCGCTGAAATAACTGCACGATAATATAATATTATGATAATAACAAAAATGTGCGATTTCTATCAGCAATTTTTCAATCTATATCCTGTTCGCTAGCCATCGTTCGCCTTCATGAGGGCAGTTCAATAAATCTGGTACTGTATTACTGTATACGAGTTAATATTAGAATAAGGCCGTCCTTTTCTGCACATAGATAGTGAAAGAGACGGAAGAGCCGGCGATATGACGTGAAGTTAGTCGCAGTTAGTTTATCGTAGAAATATCCGGCTTAGCATAGCAGTGTTGATAAACAAACCAGATTAAAATAACATAAAACACTTCTGTTCGCTTTCGGAGCGTTATTCTTCGTGTAAATCTAGGTAAAACATATAAATTACGTACTTTTTTGTATATTGAGTGAAACAGGTTAGTCGTGTAATAGCTAATTTCGATTCATAACATTTTTCAGGTAAGTATTTAGGAGTACAGTTGTTTCTTCTATCTAACAATATGTCTGGATTTGAGTTCGAAGGCGAAACATCTAGTCTAAGTACAGAACAGCAAGATTACATAATTGAAGTGCTAAAGAAAAAGGGTATAAAGACTGCAAAGTTCGCATCGAAGCAGTTGGCACGGCAGGTGATAATTTTGTGGCAAATGTTAAAAGAATCATCGTCGAAAATGATGGTGAAGATGTATTTAAACTGATCGCAAAAATTGCGCCAAGAAATGAATTTTCTAGAGCTTCTGGTGCCTCTATATGGTTCAAAAATGAAAGTGTCATGTACGGCGAAGTTTTCCCTAAATTCC
This sequence comes from Ephestia elutella, assembly GCA_018467065.1. Lineage (NCBI taxonomy): Eukaryota > Metazoa > Arthropoda > Insecta > Lepidoptera > Pyralidae > Ephestia > Ephestia elutella. The sequence continues at coordinate 4,508,936 of CM031577.1, forward strand.
AAGAATTACAAAATGCTGAAGATATTTCTGATGAGAATTACAAATTTCGAGCACCTGAATGCTATGGTATTTTAACTGAGGAACCAAATGAATTAATTCTTATTGAAGATTTAGTGGGGTATGCAATGCAGGACAAAGTAAAACCTCTTACAAATGAAAGTGTGAGGATGATTTTGAAAAAAGTTTGCCATATTACATTCACTTTCCTTTGTTTGGATGTCGAAAAATTCTGAAACGTTTGAATCTACGTCAAAAAAACTTTTTAATGTATACAGTGGCATGGCTAAAATGCCTGGATTTGAACAGTATTTGGGAACAGTTGTCAGTAATTCAAAAGCTATCATGAACAATGATGAGTATGGAAAGGTTTATGATGTTGTTACAAATCAATGGCCTGGACTGTTAGAAAAACTGTCTAAAGTTGAAGCGACTTCAAAATACTCCGTCTTTATACATGGAGATGCATGGATTAACAATATGATGTTTAAAGAAGTAAGTTGCAATTCATTCATAAATACTTATTGCCCTCGGTTTCCCTCATAGATCAACTTCCGAGCCGCGCGCGGAAGTCCTTGTTGCTCGAAGGTTTTCCCTTACCTATTTATGTTTTTCACAAACATGTCACATTGATTAATAATAATTTTTCTATTAAAATTGAAGCGGTGGTGGCCAAGTGGTAATGTGGCACCCGCCTGAGGTCGGATAGGACCCGGGTTCAAATTCTACCTCTGTGTCACATGAATTTGTAGACCAATCTGACTTCATGTATGGTAGTTTTCTCATCACTCACAACCTGCTTCCAGGTGAAGAAAAACATCTTGAGGAAACCTGCACATTGGCTGACTGTTTAATTTACCTAGTGTGTATACGGCTACTGCCACTAGATGGCGGTAGTCGTAAAAGTCATGTCAGATGCCTTTAGGCGACTTGAATAAAACCTGACACCAGTGTTAGTACTGACATACTCGATAAGAAAGGTTAGAATTCTGGGTTACATATCGACATACAAGTAATAGTAATTAGACTCTAATCAATATCACTTAAAATCTTTTCAGAACATATTGCTTTTGTACGAGTATAAACAGTAATTATATAATCTTTTATTTTTCAGGAAGACGGTCAATATCACTTAAAATCTTTTCAAAACATATTGCTTTTGTACGAGTATAAACAGTAATTATATAAAATCTTTTATTTTTCAGGAAGACGGTCAATTGGATTGTATTCCCGTCGACTATCAACAATCCAAGCTTGGAAGTCACCATGTCAGTGACATCCTCCACTTGATCTTCACAAGCACAGATCACGGCACCAGACACCAACACTTCTATGAGTGGATCGACTCACTACCACTCCCGTATTAGACAATTGTTTGTCCAACTATGGTCTAAAGGTCAACTTAATCTACCCCAAGGATCAGTTCGACGCTGACTTAAGGAGGTATTCTAAAGCATATTTCGTCGTAGGGTATCTTATGTTCGCTCTTATGTTTATAAAACCAGAAGATGCAGCAATTTTTAAGGAGTTAGGAGAAAAAGGCTTCTGGTGATATGAGTGAAGTGTTTGGAAATGCGGCTGAGTTGCTTGCTAAAATTGACTGTGTAGCGTTGAGAAGGTAGATTGGATTTGTAGTCTGGTTGATAGTTTCAGGGAGTTTAGTGGTTTCATTGATGTATGTAAAAGAGAAGTACTATTTAAGTAACTTTATAATTATGATTGTTTCTTTGCATTATCCAAAATAGCTTTTTTAGGTGACTTAGGTTTCTTATAATATAAATAAGAATATAATGTATTCCGTAACGGATAAATAAAAAGTAAGGCATTGGTTTGTCAATTTTGAATAATATTTTTGATGTTTTGTTATCTTGTGTTCAAGAAATATAAGTCTTAGATGACATAATAGGGGAACCGGATAAATATTCAATATTATCTCTCTCATTCTGAAAGTCTCAAAATGTATTCTATTGTAAAGAGGCATCATATTAAAATGTTGTTGTCAGGTTCCCTTTTGAATAAAATATACACGTAACCTTGGGGCCGTCCATAAATTACGTCATCGATTTTTTCAGATTTTAGACCCCCCCTCCCACCTCTATAATCATCCCTATCGTCATTTCTTAATGACCCCCCCCTTCTCCCAAAATTGACGTCATTACTAGTTTGACAAAATAAAACATTGCAGATTTGAGAAAAATAGGGTATTATATGATTAAAACACTTGGTTATAGAATCACCTTTTATTATTTTTACTTTGGCAATAATCATTGATATAATATAACTACTTATTTTTACTTTTCTTTGGATAACTCCCACGGAGTTTTCACCCATTCTTTATAGATATACTTTATTATACCCATTCTTTTATTATAATACTTGCAAAATATCACAAGAACATTATCTTTCCTTAGTATGAGACATGTATTTAAGTATCAGTATAGTATTAATATGTACTTTTATTAATTATGTAATGTTGTAGTTATTATTTAAGTATTGTGTTTATTATCAATACATAGTATAAAACAAAGTCGCTTTCGCTGTCTGTCCCTATGTATGCTTAGATCTTTAAAACTACGCAACGGATTTTTAGAAATAATCTTTTTGTACGTGAAAAATAAACTATAAATAAATAAATAAGAATGACGTCAATTTCGAAACATTGGGGGGGGGCCCCCATCTATCATTTACCGTCATCCGCAGACCAACCCCCCCCCCCCCCTAATTTAGAATGACGTAATATATGGACGGCCCCCTTCACATATTTTTTGTGAAAAAGTATTTGTATTAGCTATTTTTTAGCTGTTACTGTCATTGTTGCTTTTTAATTAGGTAACAGAAAAAATAACGTAATACTTACTAGTAAATGTTATCAGCTATCAGGCGATGTTCTTATCAGAATTTATCTATATCAATAAGGTATCTTATCGTAGCAAGCTATGCATATGTATCGACTTATATAATCAAATGTATGTTGTAGTTTAGTGCATTTTTATTAACTTTACTTTATTTTTTTAAGAAAATGATGAAATAAAATAAAAAATAAGAAAATGAGAAAATAAAATAAATAATAATAAGAAAATATTCAGAATGAAATGTAAATCTATTTTTATATTATGTATTGCTAACCAAAAATGTATTGATAATTTCAATAAAATTTATGTTTGTTATTCATTAAAATTGATGTTTTGTGCTTTAGATTTTTTTTTTTTTTAATTTGATTTGCAATCAAATGCAATCCTTTATCATTATTTACTACATAGATTCCATACACAAGGGGAAAAAGGGTGCATTCTGTAAAAAATACATACTCAGTATTCTTTTATGTTGAATATAAAATAAAAACAATAGCTTTGGTCTATACATAGGCACGCCCTGGAGTGCAATGTGTTGTCCGATTAACCAACTTCCAATTTTCTCCTCAAAATGCAACAACTATTCGATATTGAGTCTTATTTTTATGGGTTTAAAGTTTATATAGTTTTTGTAGAGTTGTTCGTAAGTTTGTAGGTACCTACCTTTATAAGACCATCTGAGTTATCGCCTTATTGGGAAGCCTTGTAAAGGATGCATATACGCTTAATAACACTTTTGAGGTTAGCTTACCTTTTTATTGGTGATTTCGGAAAGTCGGAAACCATTGATAATAAATCTTCCATTAACTGTACAGTTAACGGCTGTACTGGACTCTCTGTAAGTTTAATACATTAACAAGAATGTCTTTTTAAAATAGAGAATAGAATTAAATATATCGTATACGTAGAGTATTTAAATTCTAGATTAAGTCTTAATTAATATTATAAAATGCGAAAGTGAGTTTGTTTATTTGTTTGTTACCTCTTCACGCTTTATCTACTGAACCAATAGGCCTTAAATTTCGCATACATATAATTAAAAGTACTGAGAGGATATAAGATAGCTTTCATCCTGGGAAAAGCACTGTTCCTGTGGGAAATTCACTCGGGCGAAGCCGCGGGCATTAAGCTAGTTCTAGATGAAATTAATAAATAAATCGTATATTTTTCTTATCCACAATACAATTTATTACAAATGTTATTATAGCTAACTTGATAGGTACTAAAACTGGATTAATTAGGTAACTAAAACTGGAGATTAGGTCGTATTTACCTTTATTTTCTTCAATAATTAAGTTGTGGCGTATAAAAGTACGTTAGATTAGGCAAATGTCTTACTTTACGGCTGTTTAAAAAAAAAAACGCTTAGCATAAACACGCCGAAAAGAATAAATTCGCGCCAACATGCAAATTGTCACGTTCCCACAGATAAAAATATGTTTCGAGCGCTCGGCAACTAAATAAATATTTCCCTTGGAAATATTCCCCATTCTTCATTTGAATTTCTAATTCCATGAAAAAATGCTTGGAACCCTTCCCGTTGCTATGAAAATGTTTAAAATAAGCGTCTCCGTGGGAAAATACCTGGATCTTTTTGTGCCTCGTCCATTACGACTGCGATCCTAGTGAGTTTTTACACAACTATTATCAAAAAAAAAAATACACTAACGCGTAAAAAGAAGCGACACTTAAGCATGTGTGCCGTAAAATCGCTTTTGGCTTTGTGTGAGTGACTGGATGTGCGCGGGGGCGTTCAGAGGCGCGCGGGACGGAGAACCAACCTCCACCAGATGTTTATATTATTATGTCTTTCCTCAGGGCTGCTAGAAATGACGCGGTCTCTCACTCATGTCATGACCGGTGGGCGCTATTGTCAAATACTATAGAGTTTACAGTTAAGCCAAAATTTTGCTATTGCTTTTACTCTTCAACCCTAGCGTTGAAAATCCGGGTCAAGGAGTATTTTTTGTTTCTCTATGGTCACCGGCTCTTGAACTCTCACGTACGTTCAGTGTCACGGGTGTGCTATTATGTCGCAGCGACCCAAAATGAGTCTTGGCCTCCGATAATAAGGATCTCAATTTGGGTCTGTCCTGCGCAATCTCCTACCAGCCAGCGTGTAGCTAGCAAGTCTTTCTGGACCTCGTCAGACCATCAGTATCTGACACACACTGATTTTACAAGACTGCCCTTTTGTAAAAACTGTCGTGTAAAAATTCACCAGCTTTTGCAAGAATTCTAAATCATGCGTAGAATTTTGCGTGCGTTTTGTTGAATAGGGGACCGGCCAAGGTATGAGAATTGTTAAAAATATGTAATTTTATGATAGAATACATATAATTAAACACATTTTGCAACTTTTCAGTTTGAATTTATTCTCTTGAGCTAATTAATTTATTAGAGTTCAAACTTTTTGGGAAAGTTCATTTTCTACGCTTGACGTCATATGAATGCACGTTTAGTTAGGGGCGTTTTGGTATCGCCCAAACATCGCTTAAAAATGTGAATTGTTTTTTGCTATATCTTGGGAAATATTTTGATTATTGATGTAATTCTTTTAATGATGATTCTATTCAAAGAAGCATCAAAAAAAAAGTTGTCCGGTTTCCTCATTGTGTTTTTGTGTTGCGTCCCTGGTTGACTTCGTCCTGTGACTCCGCTCGCGTGAAAAATTTCGGGATAAAAAATTACTTACCATAATTGAAAATCCTTTCATTATATCCATGTACCAACAATATTCTGTATATAAATGAATGTACACCTTTGTAAGAGAAAAATAAACGATATTTTAGTACATAATATCTCGATAGATATTTATTATTTATTGTTTTTGCTTGAAAGAGTGACTGCAATATATTATATCAAATATAGAGAAATTTAAGATCTTTTGCGTTAAAACTGCTTCTTCTTGAATAATATCTTGCCACTGACATAAAATTAGGTTAGGCCGTAACGAAGACATACCGAAAAAAAACTACCTATTACTACAAAAAATATGCTAATTGGCTGACACAACTCCATCTATCGTATAGAATTCACTTCGAAGGTTAGCCTCACTATATTTGGTGTACAATTTGCTAGAATACATTTCACGCGAGAAACTTTTCCCTGGCTTTTCACTGTCGCGTGAGAGTAAGTCATATTTATTTAGTACATAGAGGCTAGTTTTGAACGACGTGTGTAGAAAAATTTTCGAGTATGTTATTCGCCCTACTGTGAGAAATTTCATTTGAGACGATTTCGCGATTTCTCCCACTCGTTCCCTAGGGGCTAGGTCGTTGATTTATCGCCAAGAATTTTCCCTTTTCTTCTGTATTCAAAAAATTTGTTGTGTTACACTTTTCTTATGAGGATTCCCGTGTGGCCCTTTTGAAATTAAAATGTGTCAGAATAGACGTGTATCCGAGTTGGTTGAATTATTTTCGTTGAAACAGAACAGTATACTGAGTTTGCGAGGATTACTCAATCACGCAAAATCTACTGGACGGATTTCGATGAAATTTGGTATACATACTTACATATTATCACGCCTTTTTCCCGTGGGGGTAGGCAGAGACTAGCGATTTCCACTTGCTACGATCCTTACAGATCTTGCTTCCTCTACACTCATCACTCTCTTCATACATGCTCTCCGGTTATGGGTGCTCCTAATATCTCCCTTATTAAGGAGGTTCGCAATCTGGTCGAAGTGCTTAAAATACCGGGAATAGCACATAGTGTAAATTTAAACATTATATTAAGGAGACACTTTGTAAGAAGGCATATTATACGACGGATGATTATGTAAATGACAAAAATGCGTGGCCCGAGCCTGGTACAGTGACCTCCTAAGACTGTCATATTACTCTCTAGGTACTTACTTTGTGTACTTTTACCTTTTTCAATGACATTTTATTTTATTAATTTATAATTTTTATTAATTTATAAATTTGACATTTAATATATATACTCAATGTATATTCGTCCACATATACAGTTATTTAATTGTCAAATAAAAGACATATGTTGTAAAGTGACGTCTTTGGAGAAAATGCAGCAGTGGAGTTTGTTGCGCCGCCTCTTCTCCACTTGCGCTTTGGAGGTGGTGGTAAACTTAGCTTTAAGTAATTTTATGACGTCAACTAACTAAAAAATAAGAAAGTGACGATTTATAAGTGCTATTTTTAAGCCAATATAAATAAAAATATTTGACTTTGACTTTGACTTTGACTTTTGACTTTGTACTTTTTATCCCAAAATTCAATATACATACCACAACCACAACTGTGCGATATACTTACATATTTTTTCTTTCTCAAACTAATATATGAGTTATGTAAGCAAGCAGATAATAAGATTCTCAACGGTCGTTGATTCGAAAGTCAACAGGTAATAATCCTCACCCTAAATTCACACGGGATACATGAGGTTCACAGAAATTCTATGGGAACCATAACGGAAGGCACGCGCCAAAAAAAACCCCGTTTCGATTTATTTACTAGAATTGTTAAAAGTAAAGGTAGCTACTATTAGGTAAAAGTATTATATTGGCAGGTCTGTAGGTATTGTATTTGCAGCTAATAAGATTCGCAACGGTCGTCGATTCGAAAGTCAACAGGTAATAATCCTTACCCCAAATTCACACGGGATACATGAGGTTCACAGAAATTCTATGGGAACCATAACGGAAGGCACGTGCCAAACCGTCCTTACTAAAGCATAATAATCACTCGGTCCTTACGACCACTTAAAAAAGTAAGGGTGTATCACATAAAGTTCACGGTCTCGTGTGAAAGTTAACGGTTTCAGTTTTTGCTTATCTTTTTTTTTACAGTTTTCTTGAATTACAATGCTTAGTAGTTTAGTAGGGTAATTTTTTTTTTAGAGAAGAGACTGAGTTCTCATTGTTGTTATAATAATATAGTTTAGTTAGTGTAGTGAACCGGAAAACGTACTGTTGGCAGGCCTCCCACTCGGTGGACCGACGACCTGGTGAAAGTCGCGGGTTGCGCATGGATGCGGGCAGCGCAGAACCGGGCAACGTGGAAATCTTTGGGGGAGGCCTTTGTCCAGCAGTGGACGTCTTGTGCCTACTTACCTAGCAATATTTATTATAGTCGGGCTCAACCAAAACTTTTGTGACGCCTACCTGAAAGGTTAATGGAATAGTGAAGGGCTTTCTCTGGGATAGATAGATCAATACTTTATTGCACCATTCATAGAATCACTGAGAAACCTATACATTTCCAAAAATAAGGCAAATTCATTATCAAATGAGTCATGTCATTCAATTTACCCACAAAGCACAATATTTATTTCGTGAATATTTGCCCTTTAGTTTACAAGATATACATACATACATTTACCTAAAGTCCATTTATTCGTAATTGTCCTATTATATAAACAATCTTACCATGTCTTTTTTTGATACAACAATATAAATTAAAATGGACTTTTTAGGAAATTACTTTCGTGGTTAATAAATGTTTTACTTTAGAATGTTTAGGTTTGAACTAATATTTTATTTATTTTTAACAAAATTTAACAAAAAGTACTGTGAAGATTTACATAATAGGACAATTATGAATAAATGGACCATAGTAACATAAGTATACACACAGAGGCAAAAAAAAGGCCAAAACGAGACCTATTTTCACACGGTCGCGGTAGGAATACTTCCCCTCGTTCACACGGGACGGGCGCGGTTCCCAGCCTGTTGGTGGGAATGTGGGAACAAACCGAAAGGCACGTGCCGTGTGGAATTCCGGCCGATTAGCAATCCGGCAAAAAATATTCAACAGCTGATGGGTCAATTTGTGAGGGATTATTTTTTTTGTAGAGAAAATTTAGTTAAATGCGGTGAATGCATGGAAATAATGAGTACTTAGACGTAAGTACTTATTACTTCCATGGGTGAATGCTTTATTTTTTAAGGCCATTGAAACCGAGCATTTTGGCTCAGTCTAGTCAGTCCGTTAGTGTACTGAGCAGTAACGCTCAATTTTGTAACCCGTTGGGGTAAAATCAGCTCGATTCGACGAAAGAAGTAAGAGATATTTGATGCGGTTTTCACTTCCGTCGAGTGGTCCTTAGCAAGAACCATTTTTTTTTTATATTTTGATCGTACAGGATGACTTATCCACAAGCTTCTTCGTAGTAGATTTGGATGATGAAATTGAATTGATATCAAAGTGACAATATTTTCAGTCATTTGTTGATGCAATCACTTTCTTAAATACTTTGTTTAACTCATCACCTAATTTGATAAATCTGGGTTTGTCACTCCCATTGACTTACTTAAGATAGTAGTTACTTGCAATGTGTTTAGTTATTTAAATATTTAGCGTTATTTTAATAATGCATATGTAACAAGAACTGTATACAATGATATTGAAATTAATGTACCACTACATCACTGGCAATATTTAAAATTCCTAAAAAGAATTTTAAATTCTCACGAGAACCTAATTCGTCCGTTGGGTTTTCACACGGAACGACGTCAGTTCCCAGCCTTAGGGTGGGAACGGTGGTTGGGATCAGTGTAGTGTGACACGTGCCTTATATTTAATCGGTGGTTAACACACTTTCCTGTTTAGAACACAGTCGGTTAATAATATCACGGTACGATTTTGATTCTCATTAAATGGGGTGGGGATGGGAACTAGTGTTGATTAAGTATAGTATGGTTTGATATTTTTCTGCAGAAAATACTTATGAAGCAAGGAGAGGTGCTCGTGCGTATCATTAGACGTAGAAAATAAATTAATATTAAAAAAAACTTAAAAAAAGAAGCTTTTATTGTTATTCTCAACAAACCCTTGCATTTGATACCCATATTGTAAAAATTATTGTTATATAGAAATCATTGTTATCCAACACTAGACTACTACTACTGACTAAATGTGTGTACATTTCAGCTCAATCGGTTGAAGATATCTACTTCAAAATTGAGTTCTAAGATTCCACCCGAACGAACATACATTGCAAGTTAAATAAAAGCTTTAAAAAACCTCAAACTTGTGAAACCTAATATATAAATAAGATATACCCATCGGAATATTTTAATATCCCTTACATAATACGCACATATTTCTTCGCCATAAATTGGTTTTCCTTGTTTTGTGGTCACGCAAAACTCACGCTGAGAAGAAAATTATCTTTGGGATACCTATTAATTTCGAGAACAAAAGAATGAAAGGAAATACATTTTTTTAATGAGTACTTATGTTATTTCCTTTTTGTTTTATATCAATGACAAGCTATTGACCGCGACACAAACTATTATATATATTATTTTTTATACAAACTTTGAACCATCTATATCAACCCCTTGGGGGTTGATTTTTGAGAAGAAAAGTAGCCTATGTTTGACCCCGGGTCTTCAACTCTATCCATAACAAATTTCATCAAAATCGGTCCAGTGGTTTAGCCGTGAAAGCGTGACAGACAAACAGGCCTACAGACCGACTTTTGCCAATGATTTAAAAGTCACTCTGAATAGTAAGTATTTGGTAAAACACAAATGCCTACCTAGGCATATTATCCACTACTACATCCATACACATACATACATACATTAGATACTTCGTCCATATAACCAAGACTTACACGGATTCCGCCACGTTTTCTCAAGAGACCATCCACACCACACCCTTGGGGAACTTAAAACGGATTTTATGAAGAGAATTAAATTAATAAGGCCATGTTCTGTGGGATAATAGTCCTTTCCGTATTATTTATGTTCTTCCAGTTTTATTGGACGTGTTGGGTATTGTTGAAATAATAATATAAAGATTTGGGTTTTTGTAAGATGTTTTAAAAAGAGGCATTTTGTAATTTCACACATTTTTTTTCTTATAACATTTACCTGGTTTTAAACCTGTCTCAAGTAAACTGTGAAATAAAGATTATGAAGATTTATATCTTCAGTAAGTATCTAAGTATATATAAGAAAGTAGGTACATATAGTATATATTATTGCGCCTGTAAGTTTTAGATAGCCTATATTTACGCTCCTTGTACGTTATTTTAATTAATTATCTTATGGTATTCAATTCAATAGATATCTACCTACTATCACAATAAGATTATGATAATTTTTAATCAAATATCGTGCACTTATAATCGCTCTGACCCCTATTTATCGTTAAATGTTTAGGGTTGACGGGTTGGGCAGCGCGTGTCATTCATACCCCTGTATGTTTTCTACCTGCAATTCTTTAAAAATGCAATTCTTTTTACACGACTGACCAAAAAAGGAGTGTTATGTTTTCAGGGTTCATGTATGTATGTATGTAAGTATGTATGTATGTAAGTATGTATGAATGTAAGTTTCTTTATTCCACCATAAGTCCTTAACGGCTTAACAGATTTTGATGTGAGACGTATTGTTAGATTCCTTGCATTCCCCCGAGTGACATAGGCTATGTGAGTTGTCAGTCGTGTTTTTTATTTTTTAATAATGTGTTTATTTTCTTCCTTTTAATCATTATTAGAAACACTGTGGGCCGTGCGAATATGTTTAAAATTTTGAAATGATAAAAATTATCATATTATAAGTTTACAAATATAAGTACATATATTATTAGAACGTGTAGGTATTAGGTAAGTAAGTATATATGCATTATTGCACCATTATTACCAAATAATTACCAAATAAATTCTTCAAAGGATATCAATAAATCGGGGTTGAAATGGGAACCAAAACAAACCATTTTAGGGTAACAAATTAAAAAACCGTGAACAGCTTCACTGGCGTGTCATCCCGACCCTTCTCACGGGAATCGAACCCGGGACGTGAGTGAGAACTGTCGAAATTTCGATAAAACCGTTATTTTTTCCGTGAGAATTTTGGGGTAGGCATGGACGTAGGAAAAAAGAACGGACGGAGTCTTGGCTTAATAAGGAGTGAAGCAAAGCAATGGCGGCGACTTACGATTGTGTGAGTTGACGGAGTTGCCTCGTTAAAATTTCTTTGGCGCAAAAGTTTTTACAAATAATCCACCAGATTGCACTAAATTATGTTTAGCGCATTGTATTAAAAAAATAAGCACTAAAGACCTGAGAATTGCACTAGATCTAGTGTAAAATACGCTAAAACGGCAACACTGGCCGTCTTACTTTGCTGTGGGTGTGTGCGTGCGCTCGTGTCGGTACAATACGCCGGCTTACTTTGATTGCATCACTATTAATGTTACTGAGGCGGTGTCCGTTCTTTTTTCCTACGTCCATGGGGGTAGGCTGACTTTTGATGACAGGATGTGTTGTTTTGATTTTTTTTAGCTTTGTGTAGAAAGTAGTAACTATTTGTACAAAACTGTGTAAAACTGTGTTGAGGGTTTGTATAAGTAAAATAAATCATACGAAAAAAAGCTTGTAAGTAGTTTTATATACCACAGAATATAACTAAAATTTTAAAACAATTTTTGTTGTTCCAAATATACATAAAACCATTACTTAAATAGCATAAAACGTAATAAGTACCTACGAAAAAAAACATTGAATCGCTTGTCAGAACACGTCTTTGTCTCTTACAGAGTAGACAGACCCAAGAGTAGTGAGACTCGAAGGCCTCGCTTAGTCAAAAGCCCGCCAGGCTTATTATGGAGATTCAGATGCTTATAGTGATAGATCGTTACCCATTGCATCACAATGACAAGAATCTACAGGTTATAACCTAGGTACTAGTTTTTGCCCGCGGCCATAGAACTTATATTAATTCTGGGCCGCGGGTTCGCCGCGAGAATTTCCCACGGGAACAGTGCTTTTAGGATTCTTGATTGACTATTTGCGCGGGCAGAGTAGCAGCTGGCACATTCTATGATTTTTCTTCGCCCCCAGAATAGCAAACAGTAGCGGATTTAGGGGTGCGGGGGTCACGGGGGCACGTGCCCCCCAGACTGCTTTTTTGTGTACCCACTGTGGAGGAAGATTCTATGACAGTACATATCAAATTAAGAAATAACAGAAACGTGCCCCCCCCAGACTGTTATTTGTGTACCTACTGTAGAGAGAAAATTCCATAACAGTGCATATCAAATGAAGAAATAACAGATTTTTTCTGCCCATCTGGTTTAAGTCTTGATTTTTTTGCAAATCTGGTCCTTCTGCTGTGGCGCAGTGAGAGCAAGTCTTCATCAGGACGTACGTCGATTTATTGCACCGCCCCCCCCCCAACATGCATAGTCCGCCACGGTCCTTGTGCCCCCCCCCCCTGAAACAAATCCTGGATCCGCCGTTGCTAGCAAATGAGAAATCTATCTATGTCTATCTTATTAGAAGATAACAAGTGTAAATATGCAAATACGTCAACGGTCTATCGACACGTGACCAAGTCCCCGCAGTCATCAACTCCATGGGAAATGTTTTTAAAAAAGTTCTCGGCCCA
>CM031577.1:4522250-4567132 GCA_018467065.1 Ephestia elutella
TCATTTTTCGCCGATTCTATTTAAGACGTCTTAATAACTTATTCTTTCCGTCCAGCTAATTCTTTCCAACCTACGCCAACAACACATTTCGAATGCTTCTAACTTCTTTCTTTCTTTTTTAGTGAGGGTCCATGTCTCGCATCCGTACAGGGCAATGCTTCAAAAATATACTTTAACTCCGCGTTAAAGTATATATTATATATATAAAAAATTCTATATTAAATAAATACAAAAGGACATAGTCTCGGCTAGGGTTAAATTTACTATACAATTCTCAAGACTCCCAGCAATAACTTACCCATCGTAAATTGAATTTGGGCAAAATATCTTGCAGGCTGGCAACACTCCAGGACTAGGCACTTGCGGCTTTGTTCTACATCGTGTACCGTGACCATGTATTATATGGACATACTAGCTTTTTCCCGCTACCCTGTTAGATTTTCGAAAGGTGTAACATACATAGACATACATACATAGAATCACGTCTTTATCCCTTACGGGGCAAACAGAGCCAAGAGTCGTGAGGCCCGTCATAAAGGTGTAACATAAATGAGTAATTTAATAGATCACTTAAATATATATAAATATATACGGACAAATCACACAGATTGAGCATGTTCGAGACTTGTGTTATAGGATACTAACTCAACGATACTATATTTTATAACAAATACATATATACTCGTAAATAAACATCCAAGACCCAGGTCAATCTGAAAAAGATCATTTTCCATCTTGACCTGACCGGGGATCGAACCCGGGACCCCCAGGTTCAGAGGCAAGGTCTTTACCACTGCGCCACGGAGGTCGTCGAAAGTAGATCGAAGTAACAATGTCTGGGTTTGGGTTTATTGCCCAAAGATCACTTTCATGCATTTAATAAATCCCAGTATTATCTAGTGGTAGTGGTGGTCAATATTGAATAGTGGTATACAATTAGGTATCAGTAGAAGTACCTACCTAAATAGTATCCTACTATTAGGTACTTCATTGCATTATCCCATAGAATCTATTACTTGTACTTCCATGCATTAGACATAGCCACGCCATAGCCATCAATTTCTACTCTGAAGTTGCATGCGCTAAGTGGGCACCTAGGGCACAGAAATAATATAAGTACTCCTAGGGTCAATCTATACATATAATAAAACAGTAAAAATATTTTGTCTGTACATTTAGTATTTTTGACTGAAATGGATAGAGGGACACTTAAAAAGAATAATACAAAGCAAAAAATTTTTTTTGGTATTTCTTGTCTGTCTGTCTGTCTGTCTGTCTGTCTGTATGTATGATCACGCTAATCTCCGAAAGTACTGAACCGATTTGAATGAAACTTTTTTGTTGTGTAGCTATTAAGCCTGGGCAACATTTAGGCTATAATTGATTTTGAAAACTGGAACACCTGATGAAGAACCAAAACAGAACAGTTAAACTATAAGAAATATGGAAATGGTGCTTTAACAAAAGTTGTTCAACCTGATGAGCATTTTCTGCTGACGTATAAAAATTGAAGATATGGAACATCTGATGAAGAACTGCAAGAGACCAGCTACACTATAACATATATGGAAATAGCGCCTTAGTAAAAGTCGTTCAACCTGATGAGCATTTTCTGCTGACGTATAAAAATTGAAGATATGAAACATCTGATGAAAAGCTTCCAGAGATCAGCTACACTATAACATATATGGAAATGGCGCCTTAGCCAAAATCGTTCAACATGATGAGCATTTTCTGCTGACGCATAAAAATTGAAGATCTGGAACATCTGACGAATAACTCCAAGAGACCAGCTACACTATAACATGTTATATGGAAATGGCGCCTTACCAAAACTTTATTAATCTGATGAACATTTTCTGTAGACGTATAAAAATCGAAAATCCGAAACAGTTTGGAACACAAAAAGATTTTTCATCTAAGCGAAACTCACGCGGGCGAAGCCGCGGGCGACAGCTAGTATTATAATAAGTCTATTCTTAGGGTAGTGATTTTTTTCTCTCTGAGGCCAATTCATGATGGCATTGAATGTCATAGATTGGTAATGTAGTCAGCACATAATAATGGCAAAATAAAAGGCAAGAGACGTGCTGGAAGACGCAAAATATCATGGCTGAGGAACATACGCGAGTGGACCGGAGTTACCAGGGTTGAGGAGCTGTTTCGCATAGCGGCGAACAGAGAAGAGTTTGCGAAACTGCCGGCCAACCTCCAGTAATGGAGAGGCACTACAAGAAGAGAAGCACATAATAAAAAATATTTAGTTGACGTTGTAAGAACCTAGTATGTATATGTGACCATTTTTTTGGTGTCAGATTGTAGGTGACATAATTTTGAACAAAACAACGAGCCATTTCGCACGTGGACTGTAAATGACGCGGCGACCACAGTGCGGTTTGCGTTTCAGATACATCTTCCGTTCCCGGACAATGCAAATGTCACCAAAATTGCACCTATTATTTTTGCTGGATTTAATTTCTTCGTAAATATTTAATTTTACATAATTTCTGATAAGTACCTTTGGGCTGGACGAGATAACATTTCCCTTACGGGGCAGACAGATCCAAAAGTTAAGATAATAATTGTGATACTGGTAATGTTATATTATTGTAACATATAAAAAATCAGATGATGTCATTAAACATTCCGTTTATGATTTGTGTTAAAACTAAAAAATACGATTTTTTCTTATAATAAAAATCTATAGTTAAAAAAGTTTGTGATGTCACAGATATATCCCTGCAAAACAAACATAACTTGTACGTTCCAGGGCACAGACTGGCTAGGGTTAGGAAATCATTTGTGGGAAACTGTATACGCTATTATAAAAAAAATACCAAAATCTGTCCTTGATATGCCTGATAGGAAATTTAAACATTATTTTAAGGAGACACTTTGTAAGAAGGCATATTATACGACGGATGATTATATAAATGACAAAAATGCATGGCCCGAGCCTGGTACAGTGACCTCCTAAGACTGTCATATTACTCTCTAGGTACATTGTGTACTTTTACTTTTTCAGTGACATTTTATTAATTTATAATTTTATTAATTTATAAATTTGACATTTAATATGAATATTCAATGTATATTCGTCCACATACACAGTCATTTAATTGTAAGACATATGTTGTAAAGTGACGTCTTTGGAGAAAATGCAGCAGTGGAGTTTGTTGCGCCGCCTCTTCTCCACTTGCGCTTTGGAGGCGGTGGTAACCTTAGCTTTAAGTAATTTTATTAAGTAACTAAGAAACAAGAATGTGACGATTTATAAGTGCTATTTTTAAGCCTATATAAATATAAATAATTGACTTTGACTTTATGACTGACTTTGACGTTAGCATCTGTTTGTCTCCCTGTTTTATATTTTTTAGCAGTATGCTATGGCCAAAGAAAAATGCCTACGGCCACAAAAAGAGATAATTTCAAAAAAATTACATACATACATAGAATCACGTCTTTATCGCTTACGGGGTAGACAGAGCCAACAGTCGTGAGACTCGCAGGCCACGCTTTATTAGCTGAATAGTGACAGGTTGGTCAAGAAAATTAATAAATTTGAAGGTGGGATACGAGTCTACTACTATCATCAATCAACAAAGACTTCTGCGGGAGGAGGAGTCCGGGTTACTCTTTCACCAGGGGGTTTCTAATACGGCCATTTTGATGAAACGGAATATGATCCATTTTTCATTTCTTAAATATTTAAAAATGAATACCACTTAAAAGGTTCATTTTTAAATATTTAGGAAATGTGAAATGAATCATATTTTGATTCGTGAAAGTGGCCCTTTTTAGTCCCCCAGTTTTACTTAGGCATTTAAATCTAGGAATCTTTTTTTTTAATACAATACCTGAGATTGCTTAACATGCTATCGATATTCATCTGTTTTATACAACCCGTATACCTAAGTGCTCATAAAAAATCATCCTACCGAAAAGGCTCACAACATTTTAATAATACATTACTGCCTTAAGTGCAATAAATATTTTTTATGATCGTTGAGCTGGCAATGGAGGGGAAATGGGTAGGTATTATGATGGTGATTATGTAACTGTTTCAGCGCTGAAAGAATGAGGTTTAAACGAAAATGTTGACCTGTTGATTTTTATTGCTGTTACTGCCCATCGCAAGTAAACTCCATGGCAATTGTCCAGGATTTTTTTAAATAATTACGTAGCATAGATTACATCCATAGATTCGGCATAGTTTAACAAAATAAATAACATTTTTGAGTATACCCGTGACTGGGAATTTAAGGAAACTCCCTAAGGAACCTACATGCCAAATTGTTTGTGTTTCCGTGCGCATACAGCCTGACTCTCCTCAAAACAAGAGTGAATAGGCGCTTCTGGATAAGCTCGTTATCCGTATACCTCATCTCTGTCTTCGGGCAAGATTGTGGTCAAGAGCAAAGCCTTTTCTAATAAAAATAATAATTTCTAATAATGCAACTTTAATTTTTGAAATGCGAGAAGCAAAGAAAGATAGAGAATGCAACTTTAATTTTTAAATACGTTTGTGCTGTTTGAAAAGGAAATAAGTGTGGTCCAGAGTCCGCACAAATTCCAATAGGTTATGTGGAAGCCCGGAAACCACGCGTGCTGTGGTTTTGTTCCATTCGGTATCGACCCTCTAATTTTGCAGTCGATGCTTTAAGTTTTGAATTCTAAATTGTCACTTTTTACCTACAACACAGAATTAATATAAAGTACCTACTTACCACGCTACTTACAGAAAGGAAACTCCCTGCCCCTCCCGCAATATGGCACCCCCCGCACTTCTCCCCCGTTCTTGTGTGTATTGGGACGCTATGACTATGAAAACGCACACATTGACGGCTTAGTAGTTGATTCGCACGAAATTCATTCGCCCGAACGTGCGAAACGTCCACTTTCAATAATAATATTTTTTTAGTAGGCGTTTCGCACGGATGAATTTTAATCGCGTGCGAACCGACCTCTTCAAGAACTAGTAGTATGCGATTCGCCCACTTAACGAAATGTGCGAATAAAAAAATCAAGGTACAGTTGTGTGCAAAATATTATAATATTAATATTAAAAATGCCACATTTTCATGGCACTCACATAAATATAAGGTCAATAATTCATATCAAAACGTGAACATCACGAATGAGGGAAAGAAATTAATTCATGGTGTCTTTTTTTTACAAGTAGGTAATACGAATATGTATTTTGACAATTTTAATAACCTATGGGGCTGCCGAGGTCTGCTACCTACCGGCAAACGAGACATCGGCAAAGTTAGTTTACGCCTGCGTAAGCGCGAAAGAATTGAAAAGAGACGGAAAGTGATGATGAAAGGGACGAAAGGCAAATAATATCTTATTAGAAGTAAGAATTAATAATTCTAAACGAAATGATTTTGTGCGCGAATGTAACTTTTTGTTAAAACTTTTCCATAAAAAATGGGTATGTGCGAAAGGCGTACTACTAATTTTTGAGAGGGTCGGTTCGCACGCGATTAAAATTAGTCAGTGCGAAACGCCTTCTAAAAAAATATTATTATTGAAAGTAGACGTTTCGCACGTTCGGGCGAATGAATTTCGTGCGAATCAACTACTAAGCCACATTGACGTGCTACTGACGTGTTCACGGATATACAGTTTCATTTGTAGTTTTAGTAGGTAGATATATTTGACGCCCCGTTTCTATGAAACGCCCGCACTGTGCCTACAGTTACAGTTTATGGCAGGGCTTGTTACTGGTACCCAAGTACTGAATAGTACTGGTACTTTTTGGGAGTTTACGTAGAGAATTTGGTACCGGAAGAAATCCCTAGTTTTAGGTAGTTGCTTGATAAGGAAAAGGAACAAAGTGATTGTAATCACTACGATTTAAGAGGCTCCCATCTCCCAACCAAAAAATATGGAATACAAATATAAAAACGGAGATTCCGATAGAGATGCAGTATACGAGGAACTCCGAGTATGAATGCGATGGAAATAGTCGGCCATCAAAATGCTTCCCCGTTTCATAGATCAGCTTTTTCCTTTGGATATCATCCTGAAAAGGAGTACTGATAAATGTTTGATAGGCACCAAGTGGCTGTTCCTGAAAATGTTCAAATGCACCTACAGCATTTGGTTGTAAAATAAAGAGGATACAAAAGTAGAGCAGGGGGTCTAAAACAGCCATTTTGATGAATCGGAATATGATTCAATTCTCAGTTCCTAAATATTTATAAATGAAACTTATGTACCCACTTAAAAGGTTCATTTTTAAATAATTAGGAAACGAGAAATGAATCATATTCTGATTCGTCAAAGTGGTCTTTTTAGACCCCCTGGTTATTGACATTATGCCTCTCTGTGGTCTGAAAATTTTACCAGTGTGAGAACGAAGGTATCAGGTTCGAGTCCCAGTTCAAGCATGACGTCCTGCTGAAGAAAAAGTCTCTGATATTGAGCCCAAAAGCGACATCGAGGTGTTTTTTGCGGGTTTGAGCCCTAGGGGTGGAAATGCGAATCGACGTTTTTGAAAATCCTTATCCTATCCTATCTAATATTATAAATGCGTAAGTGAGTTTGTTTGTTTATTTGTTTGTTTGTTTGTTACCTCTTCACGCTTCATCTACTGAACCAATCTTCCTGAAATTTGGCATACACATAGTTAGAAGTACGGAGAAGGACATAGGGTACCTTTCATCCCGGGAAAAAGCACTGTTCCCGTGGGAAATTCACGCGGGCGAAGCCGCGGGCAAAAGCTAGTTAATATTATAAATGCAAAAGTTCGGATTTTAGTTTGTGAGGATGTTTGTTACTCAATCACTCAAAATCTACAGGACGGATTTCGAAGAAATTTAGAATTCGGGTAGAAAATACCGGGACCATGTCCCAGGCCCAGGACCGAAGCCCCGGGGCTCTGCAATTAGTTTATATAAAAATAATATATACTTACTTCAAACATAATAAAATAAGTTCTTAAAATGTTACTTATATTGGCGAAGGTTGATTTCTGTATTTTTTTTGTTTTGGAATGTGGTTCCCACCGTTCCAATTTGTATCCGAAAACCGAACTTGTGGCTTAATTCAATCATGAATTGGGTACCTCATTTCAGGAATTCTGTTAAATTTAAATGCGATTATCCTTATTTCCAGTGAAAGAAAGTAGAAAATTACATTACCTAATTTATTATCGAATGATCGAAGTTCTTAAAAATTATATTAAAAATTTTAAAAATCTTCCGCGGTTGGTATGCAACTTGGATTATGATAAAGGATGTCCAAGATGAAACTTCACCAATATATAATCAAGTCAAAGAGGAGGTTATTACAGACACATTATTACATTACGTTTCATGTACAGTTTACGTTTACCTACCGAGAAAATTCGTTGTCTCCTTTTGTCTACTATATCAGTGCTATCTCTTTCCATATTATGTTGCTTTTCAAACAATTCAGTTCCTAGCACTCAAGAAAACAAGTGTGAGTCACGTCGCCCTAATCATTCAATTTGCGTCATCGACAGGGTTTTCCCATTGACAGGGCTAAGTTCATCCCATTGGGACCACGTGACTCAGCGGGTCCAACTTTCCCGATATTTTCACGCAAGATTACGTGCACCTCGATGACTCAGACTCGGTTTATTTACGTTATTTCGGGTATATGAGTCAGCATTCTTTCAGCATTCATTCATAAAGAGTTTCTTTTAACGTAGCCCTTTTCAGTAATGGTTTTACGGCGTTAGGTATATAGTATTGCTATAGATAAATTAATTAATAAGGAGTTAAGTATATAATCCTAATCCTAACTTTTATTATAAAGGCGAAAGCGAGTTTGTTTATTTATTTGTTTGTTTGTTACCTCTTCACGCTTCATCTACTGCAGCAATCATCCTGAAATTTCGCATACACATAGTTAGAAGTACTGAGAAGGACATAGGCTACCTTTCAGCCCGGGAAAAAGCACTATTCCCGTAAGAAATTCACGCGAGCGAAAACGCGGGCAAAAGCGTATATAAATAAAAAGTATTTATATGTGGGCACGCCACATCACCCTGGCCCTGAGGCTGTCCAAGAATGGACGATAGTGGGCCGGAGGCTTGGTGATTCTTCAGGAATTAAAAGATTTATAGAAGGAGATTATTCATTATTCTTCTCCTTGATTTTTCCAAAACGCAAACGTTTTCCTGTAACTTTGATACGAGCAAACTCGCGTCAAAAGTTATTGCCTTAAATTAGACTAAGGGCGAAACAGATTACATTTTTCTATGTATGTGTTGTCTCTCTTTAGTCGTATTTCCTCATGACTGAGGGGCGTGGTCATTATATGGAATGAAACACACACAACAACTCTCTTGGTAATTTTAATGAAGTGGTTTGCCATTGCCTTCTCCATTTCACACACTAGCTGATAATCATCAACCAGAGTGCAGGTTTCCACACGATGTTTTCCTTCACCGGAAGCAAGTGGTGGTCGATGAAAACTAACATGAGTCAGATTGGAATACAAACTCATGTAGCCCGGGCAGGATTCGAACCTGGGGATTTGCATCCATAGGCGGGCGCACTACCACTCGGCCACCACCGCTTCTTCTTCAACTTGGTATGTGTTGTAGACATACATATTATCAAGCCTCTTTTCCGTGGTGATAGGCAGAGACTAGCGATTACTTGCTACGATCTATCTTGCTTCCTCTACCTACACTCATCACTCTGTTCATACATGTTGGCCGGTTATGGGTGCTCCTAAATGTATTGTATGTTCCATGATAATGCCGTTGTTCCAATCTCTACTACGAAATTGGGGTGGTAAATAATAATCTACGTACGATGGGCATCAATATCGCTTTAGTAGCTTTTTCTCATGCGATATAAATGAAATTTGATGAATACGTACATCAACAAATATAATTTTACCAAAATGATTCAACTCGTGATTGTTCTCTTTAGAAAATACAAAAATATTGAAATTAGTTCTACTTAGATCAAGCATCCTAACTGCTATAATTATTAGCTGTCTTACTACAAAACGATGTCTACAGTTAAATACTTGTTAAACACATTACTCTTACAATTAAAATACACGTGCTTTAATGACATTTTCTAGTTTTCAGTATCTTTTTCTTATGAACGGGTAATGTGTTTAGCAAGTATTTAACTTTAGACATCGTTTTGTAGTAAGACAGTAGGTACCTAACTCAGAATTCACACTTAATCAAAATGTAAATCCCGTAACGCTATTAAAATTCTATTTATGTGTCAAAATAACGTTTCCGCAAACTTCTTTCTTTAGGGTCGGGATAGAAGTCTTGGTTTGGTATTTGTATCCAAATTTCAGGTAAACTTTCAAAAAAGGAACAAAATACCTAAATAAGTAGGTAAATTTAGTTAATATTATATTTAGATTTTTTTAGATAATTAATTTTTAATTTAGTTTTAATTGTGTATGTTTTGTTTACTCTGTAAAATAAGTTATGTGGTCAACAAGTTAATAAAGTAATTTCGCTAAGTAGTACAACAGTCAATAAAAAAATATACCTACTACCTTTTAAACAGTCTAGGATCTTAAACGAGCAATAGGGTCACCTGATGGTAAGTGATCACTGCTGCCCATGGACAATTGCAACACTAGGGATATCACAAGACTTATAACTATGATTTTTACGAGACTTAAAACGAATCTTATTTTAGTTATTTATATAGATACCTTTTTTGGACAGTTGGATAAAATCAGGTATTATCGATACCAAAAGCACATCTCTAAAATCAGCATTGAAATTGTTTTCTTGTTTCGAACAATAAATTCGTTTAGCCAATTTATATTATGGTTTAATTCGGAAAGTTTTGGCTTAAAGACCGCTTCGTTAAACGTTAAATTAATGCAGATACAAATGACGACACAAATGTACTATGATAACAGAAATCTCAAGTGATATTAAAATAGATATAAACGTTAGATTTTGGCTGATTCTATTCCAAAGACTCGCAAAGTAATTTTGTCTGTTATTTGAACTACTTAGTACTTATACTTAGTTATTATTTAATTTACAATTTTACAAAAATTATAATTTATTCTTCACTTCACAGTTTTTCTTTTAGTTCATCGCAATATATACATAATATGTTACAGTTTATGTGCAATCGATGTTTGTCTATAAAGATTGTGCAATCAGCTATTTGTGGTGTATGGTGATTGTTATTATTCATATACATGAATAATAACAATCGTTGGCAAATTTAATAAATAAAATAAAAAAATAAAAATAGATTGACTCAGTTTTAGGACTTTGACCGCGCTCGATTTATCTATTTGCTTATTTTAATGATGTTTAAGCATTCGTTCTTTCCGTTGAAATTTGAATTAACAATCAATTACGTTACATATTGATATAGGCAAATACTAGGTAGGTTTCATACACTGTTTTTATCGACATAACTCATAACAGATAACAGTTACCGAAACTTAGCACGATTTCCAATATGTCAAGTACCTATCTAAAGGATCCGCACTGCACCTAAAGTCCATTTATTCATAATTGTCCTATTATGTAAACAATCTTACCATATCTTTTTATGGTTTTACAACAATGTAAATTTAAATCTACTTTTCAGGAAATTACTGTCGTGGTTAATAAATGTTTTACTTTAGAATATTTACGTTTGAACTAATATTTGATTTATTTTCAACAAAAAGTACTGTGAAGATTGTTTACATAATAGGACAATTATGAATAAATAGACCATACCTACTGTGGCTATAACTGAAAATTAACGGGTACTCATTGAGCACCATTATCGTTGAGCTGTGACCATTTTGTATTGCTGCAGCACACATACGCACAGCACAGCATGTGTGTCACAAATTATTATTTTCTTGTACGATTGTTGCTGTTCTGTGTTATTGTGTGAGTACTGTAGTGTAATTACAAATAAAGATTTTATCTATCTATATCTAACATTCATTGTCGTCAAATGCCATTTCTAGTTGTACTATTATATTATTTAGATCTCTGTCACTGATGAAGTCGGATAGGATGGATAATTCAATTGTTTTTATAAATATTCATGAAGAGCTTCGGGATTTGTTAAGGATTATATTTGTGTTGCTCCCATGGGAGTTTGGGTAATAATATTCAAATTTTGAAACGATACTAACGGTTGTTACTTGTTATACTAAATCAGTAGCTCAATGTCAACTTAAACCACAGGGCGGGCGCTTCATAGAAACGGCGCGTCAAATATGCCTACTACTACTACAAATGAAACTGTATATCCGTGAACACGTCAGTAACACGTCAATGTGTGCGTTTTCATAGTCGAACGTCCCACAGTTACACAAGAACGGTGGAGAAGTGCGGAAGGAGCGGGGGGGTGCCATATTGCGGGAGGGGCAGGGAGTTTCCTTTCTGTACGTAGTACTAATATTAATTCTGTGCTTAAACTTAAAATTTTGTTACTCTTAAATCCTGAAATACAATGTGGGAGACCTTTGCCCAGCAGTGGGACAATAAAGGTTAAAAAAACTCTTGAATGCTAAAACTAGATAAGATAATTTTTTTTAAAGTTTTTTTAGGTTGTAATTTATCTTATGACAGTCAAAGAGGCGACTAGAACAAAATCTTACACCAGTATCTATGATTATAAAACAAAAGAAATATTTATCGCCTCATATAGGCAAGCACTAATTCTTTCAAGAAAAAATATTTAAATTGTAAAATAACGTCCCACACTACCGTTACCCACCCAATAGTAACAATAATTTTGTGCACAAGGTATCCTAACTAATATTATAAATGCGAAAGTGAGTTTGTTTGTTTGTTTGTTGGTTTGTTTGTTTGTTTGTTACCTCTTCACGCTTTATGTACTGAACCAATCTTCCTGAAATTTCGCATACTTTTTATTTCCCATACAAATTTTTAAAGTTGTGTAAATTTTTCCATACATTTTATGGTTATAGTCCTTGTATGGAGAAATTAACACTTAACTTAAAAAAAATGTAACAAAGTTCTAAACAAGCTAATTATTTAAAAATAAAAAAACACTACTGATAACTTCATAGCCTTGTCACTCAGAGGAATGCAAGGAATCTAACAATACCTCTCTAAATAAAGAAAGGAATAAAGAAACATACATACTTACATACATAAACCCTGAAAACATAACACTCCTTTTTTGGTCTATCGTGTAAAAAGCATACTTATGCCAACTTTTGTTAGAATACACATACATTTGTAAGAATATGTACATATTCGATGCAATTTTGTACGAATATTATACGTGGATGTCAATTTTTTTGTTCTATCAATAGCAATAACTCGCCAGTAACTTATCAGCATAAGGAAAGTTAAAAACCCAGTCATCCATAAAAGGCTCTGCCGAACCCGGAAACGAGAAACATAACAAAGCCTGCAGACCGGATATGGCCACCGCTGGTTTAGTTTCAGCCGGAAGTGGCGGTTATTACCGCGTGGATCTATTTCCGGTAGTTTTGCCGTCGAACTGAATTTGGAAAAGCAGATTGTGGTAGCTGTTTATTATGATCCATTTGTCTTTGGATAAATTGTATAAGGATTAATATTGTTTTGGATTGTAGTTATAAATTAACGGCAAAAAATATTTTTTATATAGGGTGTTTTTTAAATCATTGGCATCCTTTCTACTGGTGAAAGTACTCATGAACATGAGTAACTTTTTGTATGGGACCGACTCAATCCGATGGAAACAAAAAATCAGCTGTTCCATACTATTTTCCAATACCTACTCACCCGAAATGTATGGAACAGCTGATTTTTTTTTCCATCGGATTGAGTCGGTCCCATACAAAAAGTTACTCATGTTCATGAGTAACTTTTTGTAAATCATTGGCATCCTTTCTACTGGTGAAAGTCACCAGTAGAAAGGATGCCAATGATTTAAAAAACATCCTATATACATCTCTAATATCTACCATTACAGGAATATGAGACCAGACAACTTTTTTTTTATGTTTCTTTACCTTTAACTAGTGACGTGACAAATTTATAACACTACAAGGGACGTGACGTCTCACGGGCTCCGACTTTCAAAGTTAATTTTTGTCATAAAACATAATATGGACGTTTCAAAATTATATTGATATTTAACCATTGGTATGTAATAAAAGACATACAAGTAAATTCAATTAGATTTTATTAAAAATTACTTAAAAAAACGGTAATTAACACTGACTGGTACTTTTCAGCCTTAATTGATATGAGATCTTAATTTTAGCTTTTTTATAGACTTTACATAAAACACATGAGAAATTTAACACTTTTTTATAAAAATCTAATCTAGAAAGAAACAAAAGAAACAAAAAAGATTTTCTAAAAACTAAAAATAAAAATTTTGACAACTGCTCAATTTGGTATAAATCACTCGCGATTTTTGCACAAGGGGTGAGAACATTGCAAGCACACGGGATTGGAACACTCGACACACGTGTATACTGTCATTCTGTATAGTTTAGGTGGACAAACCCTTTTGATTTTAGAAAATCTTCTCTATCAGTAACCTTGGGTTGATGCATATTATATAGTATATAAGCGTTCATGCCGCTCAAATCGACAATGCGATAGAACAAAACTATTGGCCCCCTTTTCGTTCGGCGGCTGCTGGAATAATTGGAGCATTTTTTATCAGCTCCGTCTAAATAATAATTTCAGGCTTTTTAGTGTATTTATCAACCTCGTTGTTGTGATGCATTGAGGACACAAATATCACAGCTCCTATCTGCTTGGATACGTATGAGCAGATAGTTTTTTGATTCGTAAAACCAAACAACGCAGACTGGACTTCTCTATTTTTTGTGGTTGAAATTAGCTAGGTATTTCGCGTTATTTTTTTTTCATAAAACCCACATATCTACTTAAGTAAGCTTCCATTTTGCCAACTATTGCAAAAACTATTTGTATGACAACTAGGGACATGTAGCCTGACAAGCTACGCTCGATTTGTATGGCAACTAGGGACATGTAGCCTGACAGGCTACGCTCGATTTTGTTATTGTTATAAATCACGTGTAATGCAATCGATAACAAGTCCACCTCCTTCCAAGGTCGTTTTAGCACTAAAACAAAAGGTACTAAGAAGCGGGGTCTCGGCAAGCGGGGGGAAGTGACCAATTCCGAAAATTTGTAAAACACGTGACGCCTGTGAGACTCCACGTCACTAGTTAAAGGTTTAATATCTCACATTAACAGAATCATCCGTAAAAGAATCACATTCATTACATTTACTCCGCTCAACAATGTTATCAAATCCCCCATTTTCCGACGCAAACTTTTAGTTCACTTCACTGCATATAAAGAAATGCAGTAAAGAAGACTTCCTAAGTTTATTTGGAAATTGTCATGAAATGCACCGATGCTGTTTGGGTAGATCCTATCTTAAACTGTTTGCGTGAGGAGCAGCAGGGTGTCTAAAACGGACACTTTATTGAAACGGAAAAATATTGCAAATTGTACCTTATGTTACTTTTTATAAGGTTCATTTTTAAATATTTAGGAAATGAGAAATGGTTTTTATTCGGATTCATCAAGTGACCGTTTTAGACGTCCAGAACACCGAACCAATTTACTGAAAGCTGCTCGAGCAATATCACAATGGAGGCACTACTGGTACAGTCACGAGCAATCGAGCATTCATATGTAAACACTTCGGCCCTTACTTCAATGTGATAAGGCCTAATATTGGTCACATTATCAATGCTCGTGACTGTACATCTGAATTTTGTGGAAATTGCCATAGAAGTCTGATGTTATGGAAAGACAATTTCTTTGGATTTTTTTTTTATACGAATGAGAATTAAAATTAAATAAAGAATATCAAGAATGACGTTTCGGAATAAACTCATTTGCGTTCTCGTAGACATAAAAAGAATGTCTGAAAATGTTTTTTTTTTTTATAGAATAGTAGGCAAACGAGCATGCGGGTTGCCTGATGGTAAGCAATCACCGCAGTCCATAGACACCAACGACCCTAAAAAGGTCTTGAATAACTTTGCATATTTTAAACAAAAAAAAATTTTCGCTGATAGAGGTGCACACGAAGATTTGATACCAATCTAATAAAGCAAACGAAGAACAATTTTATTTGTCTTCTTTCTTCTTCCAAATCAAAATCAAATTCCGAATTCCAAATCAAATTTAATTGTAATAAAGATTGTTTTTAATTTTAATTTAGTTTTTAAATAAAGTTGTTTATCTATTGCTCTGAATTTGCTCATCAATACAGTTCGTATTCAATTTCAATTTGTTTAGTTGTTTCAATTTGATTATTTAAAAGCCGTGTTTAACGATATTGATCTAAGTCTCTTTTATGAATGAAAAAGTAAAAGAAATAAATAAACAATACCACATATAATAACATGGTAGATTCTGGAGAAAAATATAATTATCATTAAATTATGGAGACATAAAGAATATAAAAAAAATAACATTAAAATTGATAAAAAAATCGAATTGTAATTTTCGCTTATCATAATTATACGCCCAAAACAAAAAACATTTTACATATAAGCCTTCATTCGATCAGTGCCTATCTGCTATTCGCTCGAAATATCGAAGACTATTTTCCTCTATTAGAACAATTTTTACCTTTGTAGCAGATGTTGGATAAGAGCATATGAATAATAACGACCATTGCAGAGAGACAGTACGAAGTCAATTTTCTTAATGCGAAAATAGCAAATACCTTCTGGAAAATTGAAAAAACTTTTTATACACCTTCTTCCTGTACAAATAAAGTACATTTTTCTGGATGCATGTAGCGAAGACTTGGAGCATAAATATTTGTGCCATCATCTTCGCGGATCTTTTGAGCGTGCCCGTTCAGGAGGAAACGCGACGTTGCATTTTACGTGTACCTTCATGTATATGGAATTATGGACGCGGGGTGGTGTGTGTCGCGCGACTTTATATCGAATGGTCTGGAAATTTTTCGATGATTTCAAAATCGAAAATTTACGGCGATCACATAAATTGAAAACAAAAATTTGAAAACTGTCATTCACTCTAAAGGAAGACTTCTAATTTTAGGTAACATTATAAATGCGAAAGATAGTTTATTGTTATTTGTTTGTTACCTCTTCACGCTTTATCTACTGAAACAATCTTCCTGATACACATGTTAAAAGTACTGAGATCTTCCAGGATAAAGCACTGTTGCCGTGGAAAAATCACGCGGGCGAAGCCGCGGGCAAAACCTGGTTTTTATATATATTGGTTGATTGATAACATTACATAGGTACACCCTTTCGTTCCAGTCGGGTAAACTCTACGAATAACATTTGTTGATCTGATTTGAATTAGATATATAAATATTGGCAATATTTTTTATAATTTTCATTTTTGTTTTCCCCTGAAAAACAAGCTCTCTTTTTTGGGCAGTCGTTTAACAAAGTCAGATCTGAAAATATATCCACGGTGTGCGCTGGCTCGATAAAATTGTAAAGAATGTGTGGAGGTTTGCTGCGCCCATCAATGGTAATGGTATATTGTATGCCACCAGGGTTTTAGGGAATACGAGCTTTTGTAAGATTGAAAGGTGGTAGAGAATATTTACGAAGTATTTTTTGTTACGGAATTTATGTCAATGTAAAAACCGCTAACCGTCTGGTATCTTTTAGTTATACGAAGGTATACCACAGTTATAATACTATACTAATAGTTATACTTATTATTTTAAGTATACAAGCACTGTTAGTTGCTTCATGCCAAACATGACTCTAGGTCAACAGTTAGTAGGTACCCCGTAAAATTTTATTTTCATCTAAAATCGCGAAATATGCGATAATTTCCATATATGGTACGATATACGGTCATATACGATAGACGTATAATTTTAATTATTCATTTTACAGGTGTAAGAAATCGTAGACCGTATTTGATAATTATGAACTTTAACTTAATGCTTATAAGCGTTCTTGAGAAAAAAATGTTCGACAATCAGACGGACGGACAACAAACAAACAGATCAAAACAAACAAAGATACAATAAGGGTTCCATTTTTGCCTTATGTATGAGGTACGGAACCCTAAAAAGTAACCCAAATCATAGCAACTCAAATCTTGGCAATTCTGACGGAGAGTACTTTGAGAGTATGTCGTGTGTACCAACTTTAATGAACAATGTAATACCGTATTCAGCAGTCGGTAACGAGTTTCACAATGTAGCCGATGTCCGCATGAATTTGTTACTGGTCGCTGCCCGCTCTATGAAACATTGAGAGGTTTCTTACGCACTAGCTCAGGGAACTGACGCGTTTATTTAAACGCTTAACTTTGATTGACACTAAACGGCCATACATACATACATACATATTATCACGCCTTTTTCCCGTGGGGGTAGGCAGAGATGCTACGATTCTTACAGATCTCTCTTGCTTCCTCTACACTCATCACTCTCTTCATACATGCTCTCCGGTTATGGGTGCTCCTAGTATCTCCCTTTTTAAGGAGGTTGTAACGCGGCGACGCGTTCATCCTCTTTGATCCATTTATGCGTGCGCTGGCACATACATACTTATTTCACCTGTCATAAATTTTAAATTGTATTCATACACATTCGATTCTACATTTTGATATCATTCTTGACTCAGTTTATGTAAATCACTTATCATCTAACATTATAAAGATAAATAATATATCTTAAATATATTTAATATTATATAAATCAACATAGACCCTTATCGGGTCTTATGTTTATTAATAAAAATTATATACGACCCTCGAGATGTATTATTTAAGAGTCTCTGCGATAATAACATAAGACCTAAAACAAATATAAATAACGGTTAGAAAAAGATAATAAACACACTTCACTATAAATTTAGAATCACTTCCAAAAGAACCAATAAAACTTAATAATACATACCCGATAAGGGTCTTTGTTGATTTATATAATATTAAATATATTTAAGATATATTATTTATCTTTATAATGTTAGATGATAAGTGATTTACATAAACTGAGTCAAGAATGATATCAAAATGTAGAATCGAATGTGTATGAATACAATTTAAAATTTATGACAGGTGAAATAAGTATGTATGTGCCAGCGCACGCATAAATGGATCAAAGAGGATGAACGCGTCGCCGCGTTACAAGGTTAAACGGCTATAGCCGTTTTAATAATAAAAATACTATTGTGTCTCGTCTTGTGGTCATCAAAATTTTAAACATGTTTTTCTTTATTGAAACTTGGCCTTTTTACGTCAAAAACTTGTTATTTAATCATAGTATATTATGTTCCAAAGCTACAAACTACTAGCATTTCATAACGACCACTGCTGAGAAGATATGCCGAAAGAAGAATGTCAGTCAGTCAGCGTCTAATTTTATATAATACAAATAATGTAGCCCTATCTACATAGTACAGATCATTATGTCTAAAACGCGATAAATACCAATCAGAATATCAAAATCAAAAATTCTTTATTGAAACTTGGCCTTTTCTACGTCAAAAACATATTTAATCATAGTTGATTATGTTCCAAAGCTACAAACTACTAGCATTTTATAACGACCACTGCTGAGAAGAAATGCGGAAAGAAGAATGTCAGTCAGTCAGCGTCTAATTTTATATAATACAAATAATGTAGCCCTATCTACATAGTACAGATCACTATGTCTAAAACGCATTTCACTACGCTGTTTAAATTCGCGTGTATGTATAGTGCGTCGAGCGTGACTTGGCTCCGACCGTGGTGGATGCTGGATTCTGTCACACGTTCATAATTTAGCAGCGCCGACCTGTGTGATGGTGTGACAAACGACAATGCACTAAAATTATGAAACAACGTAAATCATTCCCATTTTAGAACAATTCCTGTTGTGTCAGTGAGAGTACAAATGAATTAGAATATGGGACAGTTGAGCTAGCCTCAAAGTAAGTTCTCTTGTGTAACTCAACGATACTTTAATGTATGATTAACCTGGTTTTATTTACAGTATTTTAGCTACTACTTTTTTGTGTTAAGTTAAAAAAGTCAAGAGAATGGTTTAAAATTTTCATTCCTGTCGTCCAGATAGGAATGAAAATTCTAAACCAACAAAAATTAGGTTATGATGATCGAAATCAAACCTAAATATCTTCAAAAGTTAGGAGAATATTTATATTAAGTAGGTAGTCATTTTATTTTGTTAAAAAAGTTTTTTTTATACTTGTGTGTTTATGACTTTTTTATTTCGTTTATATAAAAAAAAGATTCTTAAATACCTAGGTAAGTTAAGTACCCAAGCTTCTCACACATTGTATGAGCTCATCTACAATAGGCTTCGAGCAACAAGGACTTCCACGCGTGGTCTGGGAGTCCGTGTTGCTCTATGACAATAAGTCTCCCAGACTTGGTATTTTTTTTTTCAGAAACTTACTTCATAGCACTTTCAAATCCACGTTCAAATCTAAGCTAACACTTGACTAAGTCCAAAATAAAACATCAAATTTATTATTTTGCAAGTCTCTTATGGGATTTCCATGTATTAATTAAAATTATAAGTGGTCGCGACTAGGTAAAAGAGCTTGAAGCCTCTCAAAGACTGAAAACTTGGAGTCGCCACGCTAAAGAAATTTCCCGAATAAATTAAAACTTCGGAATGGCTATCCCGCTTTACATAACAAGACTAAACTATTACTATGTAAAACGTCAATTCAGCGCTGGAAACTTGGTAAGTGATTCAGCTGAGTACTGGACAAAGTAGTTTAATAAATTATATACTTAAGTTATTGAAAATTTATTGCACTGGAGTGTGCAGATTGCCTTTGTAATATATACATACATACATATTATCACGCCTTTTTCCCGTGGGGGTAGGCAGAGACTAGCGATTTCCACTTGCTACGATCCTTACAGATCTCTCTTGCTTCCTCTACACTCATCACTCTCTTCATACATGCTCTCCGGTTATGTATATTTGTAATTTATATTTTCTGTTATCTATGAATTTAAAAAAAAATTAAATCATTGGCATCTTTTCTGCTGTTAAAAGTAAGTAAATATGAGCAATTTTTTTGCATGGGACCGATTTTAATATCTCAAAAGAAATCAGCTGTTCATTTTGGCGAGTTGGTATTGTAAAATAGTATGGAACAGCTTATATTTTTCTTGAGTTTTCAGTGTTGGTCCTGAACAAAAAGTTGCTCATATCCTATTTCACCAGTAGAAATTTTGCCAATGATTTTGAATTCACCTTTATTTTGTTCCTGTCTGTCTGATTGGTATAACAACGCAGAGACGAAACCACTGAACGTAGAAAAATAAAATTTTGCGATACAGCATAAGTATATATCCATACTAATATTATAAATGCGAAAGTTTGGATGTGAGTTTGTGAGTTTGTGAGGATGTTTGTTACTCAATCACGCAAAATCTACTGGACGGATTTCGATGAAATTTGGTACAGAGGTAGATAATGACCTGGAATAGCACATAGGCTACTTTTTATCCCGGGAAAAAGCACTGTTCCCGTGGGAAATTCACGCGGGCGAAGCCGCGGGCAGAAGCTAGTACCTATATATATAACTTTTGGTACCTACAAGATGTTCCAATATTTGCTGTACCCGAAAGGGTTGATAAGAAGGACTTGATTTTTTTATTTGTAACAACTATGTATTATGTAAGTATGTACCTTATCATGCAATAAAGATTTTGAGTTTTGAGTTTGAGTGAGTGATAGAATTATAGGTAAAAAAAAAATTCACGCGGGCGAGTTAGTTACAAGATAAAACTCGCTGACCTGGCCCTACAAATAAATTTAGAATATAATTATTAAAAAAATCTATATCCTAATCTATACATATAATAAAACAGTAAAAATATTTTGTCTGTACATTTAGTATTTTTGACTGAAATGGATAGAGGGACACTTAAAATGAATAATAGAAAGCAAAAAAAATTTTTTGGAATTTCTTGTCTGTCTGTCTGTCTGTCTGTATGATCACGCTAATCTCCGAAAGTACTGAACCGATTTGAATGAAACTTTTTTTTGTTATATAGCTATTAAGCCTGGGCAACAAATAGGCTATAATTGATTTTGAAAACTGGAA
Source organism: Ephestia elutella (assembly GCA_018467065.1). Classification (NCBI taxonomy): domain Eukaryota; kingdom Metazoa; phylum Arthropoda; class Insecta; order Lepidoptera; family Pyralidae; genus Ephestia; species Ephestia elutella. Next base: position 4,543,284 of record CM031577.1, read on the forward strand.
CACCTGATGAAGAACCTCAACAGAACAGCCAAACTATAAGAAATGGTACCTTTGCAAAAGTTTATCAATCTGACGAGCATTTTCTGTTGACGTATAAAAATCGAAGATCAGGATCATCTGATGAAGAATTCTAAGAGACCAGCTACACTATTACATATATGGAAATGGCGCCTTAGCAAAAGTCGTTCAACCTGATGAGCATTTTCTGCTGATGTATAAAAATTGAAGATTATGAAACATCTGATGAAGAACTCCAAGAGACCAGCTACTCTATAAAATAAATGGAAATGGGGCCTTAGCAAATGTCGTTCAACCTGATGAGCATTTTCTACTGACGTATAAATAGACAGGACACGGGATAGGACAAAGAGGGACTCGAGTGGGAGTGGTGGTACACGGGAAATTGTAGATAACGAGCAGACGAAGATCGTTTATTGAATGAAATATCACTTTTGATTCATTTTAACACCGCAACTGTACTACGAGTACCTTATATATTCCCGCGGGACACGGGATAACCAAATGGCTGAAATTTTGAGTACTAGAGTTTAGGTTACTACAGTTTGGAACACAAAAAGATTTTTTATCTATGCGAAACTCACGCGGGCGAAGCCGCAGGCAACAGCTAGTCCTAACTAATATTATAAATGCGAAAGTGAGTTTGTTTGTTTATTTATTTGTTTGTTACATCTTCACGCTTTTTCTACTAAACCAATCTTCCATACACATAATTAGAAGTAGTACTAAGAAGGACATAGGGTAGCTTTCATCCCGGGAAAAGCGCTGCTCCCGTGGGAATTATAAAATTATTATATCGTCTCTTCATACTCTGTTTATGGTCTTCCCAACAAATAAAATACCCCGCAGGTCAGACAAATAAAATCGAACATCGTTTGAGTATGTCCGGTGTTCTGAAAGAAAGGGTTGACTCCAGCCTTAACCCTTTTCTGCGTCACCAAACTCACGTACGGTGGAGAAAATAACCTGGCCGGAAACTGGTGCATTTTTCGTGCCGCTGACTCCGTATTGTCGGGGTTATGTAAACAGTCACGATGGAATATGAAAAGACGATATATTTCCTATAGAACCCTTGAAACAAGGAACTCGCGCGCGGAGTCCGTGTTGCTGTATGAAATTCCACATGATTCACTACTTATGTAAAACAATTATTTACTTTATACAGTCAAATGCCAAATTTATGTGTTAACTTTTGCCCGCGACTTCATCCGCGATATACTGTTAATAATATCTCGGGTTTAGGACGCGACAATCAAGATGAAACCTGCGTCTGATTTTAAATCAGAATTTCAATGACACAACTGTGTGTTTCTAATTCTATTCAGTACTTTTTGCTACTGTAATACATAACCCTGTGAAATTGGAGGCTGTTGAGAAAAAAAAATGTTAAGATAATATTATGTATATATGTTACTGTAAAAGCGCGAACTACGGTAAATCCTAAGATACAAGAGTAAGTCTTAGGATTTACCGACATGAGTTGGTAAATGTAAGGATATATGAAAATGTGATGATTTTTTCGGGCTTTTACAATTAGAATTTAGTACATGCTAGGTTTTACCACTGACGGCTGGTAAATGTTGGTTTTGGGAATAAAACAAAGAGTAATTCTTCCCTCAAGTCTTTCCGGGTAATCATAAAAAAAAATAACCTGAACCTACCTTCTTTTCCGCCCTCAAAGTCTTCCGAGCGGTCATAAAAAAATAACCTAAACCTTATCTATCAGTCACTTACCGTGCTTTTAATGTAAATCCTGAGACTTACCAAACGAATGGTGGTAAAAGTGCGAATCGTAAAATTGTTCGGGCTTTTACCATTAAGAGTTGGTAAATCTTAGGTTTTACTCGACAATCTTAGGATTTACCGTAGTTCGAGCTTCTACAGTAACATATACATATATAATTTTAGAACAGCGCAGCTTTTCATTTATAAGAAGAAAGACCACATGTCAACAGTTCTACTCAACAAGAGAGGAAAAACTGAAGCATAGAGGGGTTCCTTTAGTAATTCCTCTGATATTCAACAAATCTGCAGATCTGCAGTGGAGTTTGTTGCGCCGCCTCTTCTCCACTTGCGCTTTGGAGGCGGTGGTAACCCTAGCTTTAAGTAATTTTATGTCATCAACTAACTAAAATACAAGAATATGACGATTTAAAAGTGTTATTTTTTAGCCTATTTAAATAAAATCATTTTCATTATACATCGCAGTACAAGTTGTACTATAAACATACATCCACAAATAAATACTGGCTTTTGACAACTGCCCGTTGAACCGGAAATGACCGGATCTGCATCCGGACGTCCGGACAGTTCCACCCGGGTCTATTCAATCCGAGTATTGTGAAAGGATTTACTATGAATGCATTCTGAATATGTTCAAAATCACAAGCTTTTATTTAGTTACACCTGCCCAGTCTGGAATAAAAAAATTCAGATACAGTATAACTTCACATTTTTCTCCCTAACGGGTAGACAGAGCCAAGAGTAGTGAGACTCAAAAGCCACGCTCACGTGGGCTCGTTTTCTGAGGCTCGTTTACTTAATATTTACTAGAATTCATAAATAAACAAAACCTAAATGGGTAAGTAACTATATACCGGACAAATTACACAGATTGAGTAAGTTCGAGACGTGTGTTATTAACTCAACGATACTTTATTTTTATAATCCTACTTATCCTACAAATATTATACATGCGAAAGTTTGGATGTGAGTTTGTGAGGATGTTTGTAACTCAATCACACAAAATCTACTGGATGGATTTCGATGAAATTTGGTATACGGGTAGAAAAATACCGGGAATAGCACATAGGGTACATTTTATCCCGAAATTCCCATGGGAGCGCAGCCCCGGGGCACGGCTAGTAAATACATATATAGATAAACTTCCAAGACCCAGGCCAATCTGGAAAAGATCATTTCCCATATTAACTCACTTTCGCATTTATAATGTTAGTTAAGATTTGCCAAGTTAACTACAAGCCATCTAGCTAGTCTGCACTCTATCACTTTCTATGATCATTCGAGTAGATGCGGGAACTGTGTCCCGCCTGAGGGAAAACTTGTCAGCACTCAATATTCCGTGTCTTATTGGGTTTTATAGATTTAAATATGAAGCGAATCTCCATTTTACGATAGTAATATGGGTTTTCTTTTATTTCAGATTTCTATTTATTTATTTATTTATTTAAACTTTATTGTACACACATACAAAAGTACAGTACAAAAGGTGGACTTAATGCTAAAAGCATTGTCTGACAGTCAATCCTTAGGGTTGAGCAGAGAGTTCATGTGGGTGTAAATAAATTTTATTATACAAATTAATTATTGGTAAATTAAACAGATAAAGATGCTACGTAAATAAAATAAATTAATAAACATATAATACATATATAATACAAATAAATACAAGAATATCCGTACCTATGAATATATATAATATACTTACATAAATTACAACTACCTAGTTATACTATTATCAAAAAAAGTACTCTACTTTCTTCCTTAGATCTAAGTACAGTCACGAACATTGGTCTAAAATTGGATACATATGTTGATGTGACTTTATATAAAATTGGATACATAAATGCTCGTGACATTGCCGCCCTCATCTTCTAGTATCTGGGTTGAGGATTGATGATTGATGCAGACAAAGTCAAAGTCAATTATTTTTATAAATATAAGCTTAAAAATAGCACTTATAAATCGTCAAAATCTTGTTTTTAGTTAGTTGACGTCATAAAATTACTTAAAGCTAAGGTTACCATCGCCTCCAAAGCGCAAGTGGAGAAGAGGCGGCGCAATTTCTCCAAAGACGTCACTTTACAACATATGTCTTACAATTAAATGACTTTGTATCTGGACGAATATACATTGAATATTTATCTCTCTTTAGTCGTATTTCCTCATGACTGAAGGTCGTGGTCATTATATGGAATGAAACGTCAAATTTAAAAATTAATCATCTGTTAGATGGTACAAAGCTGTCAATGTGTCAAATGACAGTATTGTACCATAGACAGGACCTCACTTGCTTGTAGCGCCAACTGGTGTGCGTAAACACTATAACCCTCATTCTGCCAATATCGATCGCAACTAAAATAAAACTGATTACTGATTCAGCCCTGTATTTTCAGACTATGGTCTATTTAAGTCTGCTTTCACTTACAGTAGATCAGAAATAGATACTTTGATGCTATTTGTGTGAACTTTCACTATTTATCGCAACTAAAAGGTCAGGATGCGATTGAATGAATGGTGTTTATTTTTGTTCTGTTGTAACTGAAATGTGAATGATTAAGGACTGTTTTAGGCTTAAAGTTACTTAAGCTTTACTGTTTGGGCTTCTGCTCCCATAAATACTTCAGGAATATATCTTACTTCCATGCTGATCTGGGAGCGAAGAAAAAACATAGAATGTGCCAGCTGCTTCTCTTCCCGCGCCGAGTCTAAAAGTCAATCGAGGGAAAGGGCTTTAAACTGGGGGATTCCTCCACTTATAGGCGATGGGCTAGCAACCTGTCACTATATCTGAATCTCCATTCCATCAGAAAGCCCACTATTCAGCTAAGCGTGGCCTTCGAGTCTCACGACTCTTGGCTCTGTCTACCCCATAAGGGATCAAGAGTAATCAAGACGTGATTCTATGTATGTATGTAATATCTTACAAGCTGGTTATCCAAGACTCCACACCACACCGCTGATGCACGATTTTTCAACTAATCAAGTTAAGTAGAGCGGAGTTCTGCCGGTTGGCCATTATTCTTGCTTCTAACTTCGCAAACTTTGAACTATGTTTGAACCTAACGCGAGATCTCGGAAACTTCATTCAACAAGTAAATAATGAGATAGCTTGTATTAATAAATCATCCGTTGTTTTAAAGCGAAACAAAAAGTGTTTTAGTAAATGTTTAAACTTATTACAAGAACCAAGTGGTCGGTTTTTTTAATAAAAAGCAAAAAAAAAACAACAGACTATGCCCTGAAAACGTAGCTTCAAGGTTGACTTGTTTTTTGTAGAATAAAAAAAAACAATTTTTCATTTTATATATGAATGGAATCGGCGCAGAACTTTTAGAAAAACTTCTCGATTCTTGAATCACAGACAAATTTTGAGCAAGGTACATTTTGAAACTGTTGGCATTTAGGGAAAGGGTCATAATAGAACTGGGGGTCTAAAACGGCCACTTTGAAGAATCGTATATGATCCATTTCCCATTCTTTAAATATTTAAAAATGAACCTTATGAAACCACAACTGAGGTTCACTTTTCAATATAATAAATGGATCATATTTAAATTCATAAAAGTGGCCGTTTCAGAGCGCTCTCACCTTTAGAGATGGGTAACAACTAGGTGAAAACCCGAGATTGGGTTAAAACCTAATTATCGCCCATTGCAGGCCCTAAAATAAAAGTTTCAAAGTTGCAAGATTCGGCCTATATTGTGGGTAGCCATTGGTTCCCATCATCATCATCATCGTCAGCTTTCCTCACCCACTGCTGGGTATAAGCCCCCTCTGTCTACGCCAAGCTTCTCTATTCTGGGTCCGTTGGACTCCGTTGGTCAGTTAGAGTTATTTTACCTAATATTTAGGGTTCGGTGACTGAGGGTCGTGGTCATTATATGGAATGAAACACACACAACGACTCTCTTTGCAATTTTTAATGGAGTGGTTTGCCATTGCCTTCTCCATTTCACACACTAGCTGATAATCATCAACCAGAGTGTAGGTTTCCTCACGATGTTTTCCTTCACCGGAAGCAAGTGGTGGTCGATGAAAATTAAGATGAGTCAGATTGGTATACAAACTCACGTAGCCCAGGCAGGATTCGAGCCTGGGATTTTGCATCCACAGGCGGGCGCCCTACCACTCGGTCACCACCGCTTCAAAATAATATGAATGTTTATATGAAATGTCAAATTTAAAAATTAATCATCTGTTAGATGGTACAAAGCTGTCAATGTCAATGTGTCAAATGACAGTATTGTACCATAGACAGGACCACACTTACTAGTAGCGCCAACTGGTGTGCGTAAACACTATAACCCTCATTCTACTGATATCGATCGCAACTAAAATAAAACTGATTACTGATTCAGCCCTGTATTTTCAGACTATGGTCTATTTAAGTCCGCTTTCACTTACAGTAGATCAGAAAAGATACCTTGATGCTATTTGAGTGAACTTTCACTATTAATCGCAACAGAAAGGTCAGGTGCGATTGAATGAGTTGTTTATATTTGTTCTGTTGTAGTTAGAACTGAAATGTGAATGATTTAGGACAGTTTTAGGCTTAAAGTTACTTAAACTTTACTATTTAGGCTTCTGCTCCCGTAAATACTTCAGGAATATATCTTACTTCCATGCTTATCTGGGAGCGAAGAAAAAACATAGATTGTGCCAGCTGCTTCTCTTCCCGCGCCGAGTCTAAAAGTCAATCGAGGGAAAGGGCTTTAAACTGGGGATTCCTCCACTCATAGGCGATGGGCTAACAACCTGTCACTATATCTGAATCTCCATTCCATCAGAAAGCCCACTATTCAGCTAAGCGTGGCCTTCGAGTCTCACGACTCTTGGCTCTGTCTACCCCATAAGGGATCAAGAGTAATCAAGACGTGATTCTATGTATGTATGTAATATCTTACAAGCTGGTTATCCAAGACTCCACACCACACCGCTGATGCACGATTTTTCAACTAATCAAGTTAAGTAGAGCGGAGTTCTGCCGGTTGGCCATTATTCTTGCTTCTAACTTCGCAAACTTTGAACTATGTTTGAACCTAACGCGAGATCTCGGAAACTTCATTCAACAAGTAAATAATGAGATAGCTTGTATTAATAAATCATCCGTTGTTTTAAAGCGAAACAAAAAGTGTTTTAGTAAATGTTTAAACTTATTACAAGAACCAAGTGGTCGGTTTTTTTAATAAAAAGCAAAAAAAAAACAACAGACCATGCCCTGAAAACGTAGCTTCAAGGTTGACTTGTTTTTTATAGAATAAAAAAAACAATTTTTCATTTTATATTATGAATGTGTGATGTGTTCAATGGAATCGGCGCAGAACTTTTAGAAAAACTTCTCGATTCTTGAATCACAGACAAATTTTGAGCAAGGTACATTTTGAAACTGTTGGCATTTAGGGAAAGGGTCTTAATAGAACTGGGGGTCTAAAACGGCCCTTTGAAGAATCGTATATGATCCATTTCCTATTCCTTACCTTATGAAACCACATCTGAGGTTCACTTTTAAATATAATAAATGGATCATATTTAAATTCATAAAAGTAGCCGATTCAGAGCGCTCTCACCTTTAGAGATGGGTAACAACTAGGTGAAAACCCTAATTATCGCCCATTTCAGGCCCCAAAATAAAAGTTTCAAAGTTTCAAAGATGCAAGATTCGGCCTATATTGTGGGTAGCCATTGGTTCCCATTAGCATCATCATCATCATCATCGTCAGCTTTCTTCACCCACTGCTGGGTATAAGCCCCCCTCTGTCTACGCCAAGCTTCTCTATTCTGGGTCCGTTGGACTCCGTTGGTCAGTTGGAGTTATTTTACCTAATATTTAGGGTTCGGTACAAGGTTACCCTAGCCAGAAGAAAATATTCTGTAAGTATTTTTTTAATAATTAAAAGTAAGACAAAGAAAAGCGCTCGGCATTGTTCTTAGTTTAGAAACTAAAAACTTTGATACCGGTTGGCTAACTTCTTGGAGTTGTTGCTTTAAACAAGGTACGCACGGATATTTTACAAAGCATTTACATAGAGAAACTACAGGTATAAAGAACTGGTTCCAGGGCTAAAAAAATAGCTCGTATAGCTCGCTTTTTATTCCTGAATTTCCCACGGGAGCGAAACCCTCGGACACAGATAGTTTTACTAGGTACACGTAACACATTGATTTCTAATGTGTTACGTGTTTCAACTTTAATAAATATATAAAAAAATAAAAATAAAATAAAAAAAGCCTTTATTGCTACCAATGATTTTTAAAATTACAAAGAGTTTTTTAGGTTTTTTCCACTTATCTAAGTATACTTTGTATATAATACAATTGGTACCTACTAAAGAAAATATTTTTATAATTTTAAATTATAGCCTGACCGACCAGGAATATAAATACACTCGCCATGTTGCGGAAAAGCAATAGAACTAATTTCTTATACTGGCTTTTCTTATACTTTAATAAATATAGGTACGGACAAATCACACAGATTGAGTTAGCCCCAAAGTCAGTTCGAGGCTTGTGTTATGGGATACTAACTCAACGACACTGTATTTTATAACATAATAAAATATATACATACAAATTCTAGTTATACAATGTAGTTATACTCTACATATTTTAACTTATTCAAAAATTAATTATGCATACTTAACATAACTTCTGCAACAGTTTTGGGAGTTTATTATTCACAGACAGACAGAAACCGCAAGGAATCCCAATTCAGTAACTATACTCGTAATATCTGAGACTTATAACTTAATTTCCAGACATCAGTCGAACTGAAACGCGTCAGAGCATAACATTGACAAGTAGATGGCATCTAGAAATCACTTTGTGGCAACACTCGAACGCTAGACAGAGACGTCGCTAGACAAGTTACGATGGAGGAAAAGAGACAGAACGCATGAAAATTTCATGTAACTCTAGTGTTTGCCCTGAGCCTTTCAGTTGTGCAAACGTACGAGATTATTCCGTGATTTCGTTTGAGATGCCAGATTGATTTTCAATGAGATGGTTTATTGTAGGTGGTGAGGTCTGTGAGTTGGCAATGTATTGGTTGGAAATTAAAGATAATAATAACAAAGTAATATGTAGTCTGTCTGTTTGTTATGTATAAGTTATCTATTTCTATACATATAATAAGTCAGTAAAAATATTTTGTCTGTACATTTTGTATTTTTTGACTGAAATGAAAGAGAGTCACTTAAAAAGAATAATAGAAAGCAAAAAATTTTTTTTGAATATTTTGTCTGTTTGTATGATCACGCTAATCTCCGAAAGTACTGAACCGATTTGAATGAAACTTTTTTTGTTGTATAGCTATTAAGCCTTGGCAACATTTAGGCTATAATTTATTTTGAAAACTGGAACACCTGATGAAGAACCTTTACAGAACAGCTAAACTATAAGAAATTTGGAAATGGTGTCTTAACAAAAATCGTTAAACCTGATGAGCATTTTCTGATGACGTATAAAAATTGAAGATCTGGAACATCTGATGAAGAACTGCAAGAGACCAGCTACACTATAACATATATGGAAATGGCGCCTTATTAAAAGTCGTTCAACCTGATGAACATTTTCTGCTGACGTATAAAAATTAAAGATCTGGAACATCTGATGAAAAGCTCCAAGAGAGATTTTTCATCTAAGCGAAACTCACGCGGGCGAAGCCGCGGGCGACAACTGGTCTATACATATAATAATAATAAAACAGTAAAAATATTTTGTCTGTACATTTAGTATTTTGGACTGAAATGGATAGAGGGACACTTAAAAAGAATAATAAAAAGCAAAAAATTTTTTTGGAATTTCTTGTCTGTCCGTCTGTCTGTCTTTCTGTCTGTCTGTCTGTATGTATGTACGCGTTTCACGCAAAAACTACTGGACGGATTTGAATGAAACTTTTTTTGTTATATAGCTATTAAGCCTGGGCAACAAATAGGCTATAATTGATTTTGAAAACTGGAACACCTGATGAAGAACCTCAACAGAACAGCCAAACTATAAGAAATGGTACCTTTGCAAAAGTTTATCAATCTGACAAGCATTTTCTGTTGACGTATAAAAATCGAAGATCAGGATCATCTGATGAAGAATTCTAAGAGACCAGCTACACTATTACATATATGGAAATGGCGCCTTAGCAAAAAACGTTCAACCTGATGAGCATTTTCTGCTGATGTATAAAAATTGAAGATTATGAAACATTTGATGATGTTCATTCTCATCCAAGAGACCAGCTACTCTATAAAATAAATGGAAATGGGGCCTTAGCAAAAGTTTTTCAACCTGATGAGCATTTTCTACTGACGTATAAATAAACAGGTTACGGGATAGGACAAAAGAGGGACTCGGGGTGGGAGTGGTAGTACACGGGAAATTGTAGATAACGAGCAGACGAAGATCGTTTATTGAATGTGTTTGTAATATAATTGCTTGGAACGAAACGCGGGCGTTTCGCATTGCTACCGCGGGGTTCTCATGGCAAGGACCCGGCTTGCGGGGTTCTCACACGGCTGGTGTGAATGGGTCGCGGACGGCCGCCATTGTCCTGTGCTATATCGGTTTGATTTAATACGCGGAGAGGTCCCGCGTCTTTTGATTGTTAATTAGTTTGAGTTATATTTGTGAATTTCCTGTTTGTTAAATAACTATTAAGTTTGTGTTTGTGTAATCCGTTATTGTGACTTTTTCCTGTGAGATGTGACGCGTGGCTGGTCGCTCACATCTATCTGTTGCCGAGCCAACTTCGGGAAGAAATCTATTTATTTGTTCTGGGGAATTGAGATCTCATGGGTTAGGTAGGGTGATTAGGGATCCCCCCCTTCCCGAAGACACTCAAGTTTGGATCCGAAGAGAAAGAAGATTTAGTTTGGTAAGTGGTTTGCAATTGTAGTTATTAAGTTAGGTTATTATATAGGGCCCTATAGCTCCCTTTATAAGCTATAGTGGTAGCAGGCTGCGTATAGGTTAGGTTTTAGGCTCTAGTCGGACAGACGTAGTGCCGTGTCAGGTTCTTACCGTTATTTCGATTTACCGCCATTTTAAGATCCGGTCTGTTTTTAAGACCCGGTCTTTTCCGGTACAGAATCTTCCCGCCACTTCGTTTGTCCCGGATTCTCTGCGCACAGAATGTATTATCTCTTTTGATTAATTTTAACACCGCGACTGTACTACGAGTACCTTATATATTCCCGCGGGACACGGGATAACCAAATGGCTGAAATTTTGAGTACTAGAGTTTAGGTTACTACAGTTTGGAACACAAAAAGATTTTTCATCTATGCGAAACTCACGCGGGCGAAGCCGCAGGCAACAGCTAGTCCTAACTAATATTATAAATGCGAAAGTGAGTTTGTTTATTTATTTATTTGTTTGTTACATCTTCACGCTTTTTCTACTAAACTAATCTTCCATACACATAATTAGAAGTAGTACTAAGAAGGACATAGGGTAGCTTTCATCCCGGGAAAAGCTTCTCCCGTGGGAAATTATAAAAGTATTATATAATATAGTCTCTTCATACTCTGTTTATGGTCTTCCCAACAAATAAAATACCCCGCAGGTCAGACAAATAAAATCGAACATCGTTTGAGTATGTCCGGTGTTCTGAAAGAAAGGGTTAACTTCTGCCTTAACCCTTTTCTGCGTCACCAAACTCACGTACGGTGGAGAAAATAACCTGGCCGGAAACTGGTGCATTTTTCGTGCCGCTGACTCCATATTGTCGGGGTTATGTAAACAGTCACGATAGAATATGAAAAGACGATGTATTTCCTATAGAACCTTTCAAACAAGGAATCCGCGCGGAGTCCGTGTTGCTCTTTGATTTCACAGGATTCACCATGTAAAACAATGATGTTTACAGTCAAATGCCAAATTTAAGTGTAAGCTTTTGCTCGCGACTTCGTCCGCGATTTACTGTTAATAATATCTCAGGTTTAGGACGCGACAATCAAGATGAAACCTGCGTCTGATTTTAAATCAGAATTTCAATGACACAACTGTGTGTTTCTAATTCTATTCAGTACTTTTTGCTACTGTAATACATAACCCTGTGAAATTGGAGGCTGTTGAGAAAAAAAAATGTTAAGATAACATTTTGGTTATATAATTTTAGAACAGCGCAGCTTTTCATTTATAAGACGAAAGACCACCATGTCAACAGTTCAACTCAACAAGAGAGGAAAAACTGAAGCATAGAGGGGTTCCTTTAGTAATTCCTCTGATATTCAACAAATCTGCAGATCTGCAGTGGAGTTTGTTGCGCCGCCTCTTTTTCACTTGCGCTTTGGAGGCGGTGGTAACCCTAGCTACCCTAGCTTTAAGTAATTTTATGACGTCAACTAACTAAAATACAAGAATATGACGATTTAAAAGTGTTATTTTTTAGCCTATTCAAATAAAATCATTTTCATTATACATCGCAGTACTAGATGTACTATAAACATACATCCACAAATAAATACTGACTTTTGACAACAGCCCGTTGAACCGGAAATGACCGGATCTGCATCCGGACGTCCGGACAGTTCCACCCGGGTCTATTCAATCCGAGTATTGTGAAAGGATTTACTATGAATGCATTCTGAATATTTTCAAAATCACATGCTTTTATTTAGTTACACCTGCCCAGTCTGGAATAAAAAAAATCAGATACAGTATAACTTCACATTTTTCTCCCTAACGGGTAGACAGAGCCAAGAGTAGTGAGACTCAAAAGCCACGCTCACGTGGGCTCGTTTTCTGAGGCTCGTTTACTTAATATTTACTAGAATTCATAAATAAACAAAACCTAAATAGGTAGGTACCTATATACCGGACAAATTACACAGATTCAGTTAGTAAGTTCGAGACGTGTGTTATTAACTCAACGACACTTTATTTTTATAATCCTACTTATCCTACAAATATTATACATACATGCGAAAGTTTGGATGTGAGTTTGTGAGGATGTTTGTAACTCAATCACACAAAATCTACTGGATGGATTTCGATGAAATTTGGTATACGGGTAGAAAAATACCGGGAATAGCACATAGGTTACTTTTTATCCTGAAAGTCCCACGGGAGCGAAGCCCCGGGACACGGCTAGTAAATACATATATAGATAAACATCCAAGACCCAGGCCCAGGCCAATCTGAAAAGGATCATTTCCCATCTTAACTCACTTTCACATTTCTAATGTTAGTTAAGATTTGCCAAGTTAACTAACCTAGCAAGCCATCTAGCTAGTCTGCACTTTATCACTTTCTATGATCATTCAAGTAGATGCGGGAACAGTGTCCCGCCTGAGGGAAAACTTGTCAGCACTCAATATTCCGTGTCTTATTGGATTTTATAGATTTAAATTTGAAGCGAATCTCCATTTTCCGATAGTAATATGGGTTTTCTTTTATTTCAGATTTCTAGTTATACTATTATAAAAAAAGTACTGTACTTTCTTCCTTAGATGTAAGTACAGTCACGAACATATCGGTATGACGATGTGGTCTAAAATTGGATACATATGTTGATGTGACTTGATATAAAATTGGATACATATATGCTCGTGACATTGCCGCCCTCATCTCCTAGTATCTGGGTTGAGGATTGATGCAGACTTGAGGATTGATTGATGATGTCAATTATTTTTATTTATATAGGCTTAAAAATAGCACTTATAAATCGTCAAAGTCTCGTTTTTTAGTTAGTTGACGTCATAAAATTACTTAAAACTAAGGTTACCATCGCCTCCAAAACGCAAGTTGAGAAGAGGCGGCGCAATTTCTCCAAAGACGTCACTTTACAACATATGTCTTACAATTAAATGACTGCGTATCTGGACGATATACATTGAATATTTATCTCTCTTTAGTCGTATTTCCTCATGACTGAGGGTCGTGGTCATTATATGGAATGAAACCAATGACATTCTATGTCATTGAATGAAACACACACAACGACTCTCTTGGCAATTTTTAATGGAGTGGTTTGCCATTGCCTTCTCCATTTCACACACTAGCTGATAATTATCAACCAGGGTGTAGGTTTCCTCACGATGTTTTCCTTCACCGGAAGCAAGTGGTGGTCGATGAAAATTAAGATGAGTTATATTGGTATACAAACTCACGTAGCCCAGGCAGGATTCGAACCTGGGATTTTGCATCCACAGGCGGGCGCCCTACCACTCGGCCACCGCTTCAAAATAATATGAATGTTTATATGAAATGTCAAATTTAAATTAATCATCTGTTAGATGGTACAACGCTGTCAATGTCAATGTGTCAAATGACAGTATTGTACCATAGACAGGACCACACTTACTAGTAGCGCCAACTGGTGTGCATAAACACTATAACCCTCATTCTGCCGATATCGATCGCAACTAAAATAAAACTGATTACTGATTCAGCCCTGTATTTTCAGACTATGGTCTATTTAAGTCCGTTTTCACTTACAGTAGATCAGAAATAGATACCTTGATGCTATTTGAGTTAACTTTCACTATTTATCGCAACAGAAAGGTCAAGTGCGATTGAATGAGTTGTTTATTTTTGTTCTGTTGTAGTTAGAACTGAAATGTGAATGATTTAGGACAGTTTTAGGCTTAAAGTTACTTAAACTTTACTATTTAGGCTTCTGCTCCCGTAAATACTTCAGGAATATATCTTACTTCCATGCTGATCTGGAAGCGAAGAAAAAACATAGAATGTGCCAGCTGCTTCTCTTCCCGCGCCGAGTCTAAAAGTCAATCGAGGGAAAGGGCTTTAAACTGGGGATTCCTCCACTCATAGGCGATGGGCTAACAACCTGTCACTATATCTGAATCTCCATTCCATCAGAAAGCCCACTATTCAGCTAAGCGTGGCCTTCGAGTCTCACGACTCTTGGCTCTGTCTACCCCATAAGGGATCAAGAGTAATCAAGACGTGATTCTATGTATGTATGTAATATCTTACAAGCTGGTTATCCAAGACTCCACACTACACCACTGATGCACGATTTTTCAACTAATCAAGTTAAGTAGAGCGGAGTTCTGCCGGTCGGCCATTATTCTTGCTTCTAACTTCGCAAACTTTGAACTATGTTTGAACCTAACGCGAGATCTCGGAAACTTCATTCAACAAGTAAATAATGAGATAGCTTGTATTAATAAATCATCCGTTGTTTTAAAGCGAAACAAAAAGTGTTTTAGTAAATGTTTAAACTTATTACAAGAACCAAGTGGTCGGTTTTTTTAATAAAAAGCAAAAAAAAAACAACAGACCATGCCCTGAAAACGTAGCTTCAAGGTTGACTTGTTTTTTATAGAATAAAAAAAACAATTTTTCATATTATATATGAATGTGTGATGTGTTCAATGGAATCGGCGCAGAACTTTTAGAAAAACTTCTCGATTCTTGAATCACAGACAAATTTTGAGCAAGGTACATTTTGAAACTGTTGGCATTTAGGGAAAGGGTCTTAATAGAACTGGGGGTCTAAAACGGCCCTTTGAAGAATCGTATATGATCCATTTCCTATTCCTTACCTTATGAAACCACATCTGAGGTTCACTTTTAAATATAATAAATGGATCATATTTAAATTCATAAAAGTAGCCGATTCAGAGCGCTCTCACCTTTAGAGATGGGTAACAACTAGGTGAAAACCCTAATTATCGCCCATTTCAGGCCCCAAAATAAAAGTTTCAAAGTTTCAAAGATGCAAGATTCGGCCTATATTGTGGGTAGCCATTGGTTCCCATTAGCATCATCATCATCATCATCGTCAGCTTTCTTCACCCACTGCTGGGTATAAGCCCCCTCTGTCTACGCCAAGCTTCTCTATTCTGGGTCCGTTGGACTCCGTTGGTCAGTTGGAGTTATTTTACCTAATATTTAGGGTTCGGTACAAGGTTACCCTAGCCAGAAGAAAATATTCTGTAAGTATTTTTTTAATAATTAAAAAGTAAGACAAAGAAAAGCGCTCGGCATTGTTCTTAGTTTAGAAACTAAAAACTTTGATACCGGTTGGCTAACTTCTTGGAGTTGTTGCTTTAAACAAGGTACGCACGGATATTTTACAAAGCATTTACATAGAGAAACTACAGGTATAAAGAACTGGTTCCAGGGCTAAAAAAATAGCTCGTATAGCTCGCTTTTTATTCCTGAATTTCCCACGGGAGCGAAACCCTCGGACACAGATAGTTTTACTAGGTACACGTAACACATTGATTTCTAATGTGTTACGTGTTTCAACTTTAATAAATATATAAAAAAATAAAAATAAAATAAAAAAAGCCTTTATTGCTACCAATGATTTTTAAAATTACAAAAGAGTTTTTTAGGTTTTTTCCACTTATCTAAGTATACTTTGTATATAATACAATTGGTACCTACTAAAGAAAATATTTTTATAATTTTAAATTATAGCCTGACCGACTAGGAATATAAATACACTCGCCATGTTGCGGAAAAGCAATAGAACTAATTTCTTATACTGGCTTTTCTTATACTTTAATAAATATATAGGTACGGACAAATCACACAGATTGAGTTAGCCCCAAAGTCAGTTCGAGGCTTGTGTTATGGGATACTAACTCAACGACACTGTATTTTATAACATAATAAAATATATACATACAAATTCTAGTTATACAATGTAGTTATACTCTACATATTTTAACTTATTCAAAAATTAATTATGCATACTTAACATAACTTCTGCAACAGTTTTGGGAGTTTATTATTCACAAACAGACAGAAAACCGCAAGGAATCCCAATTCAGTAACTATACTCGTAATATCTGAGACTTATAACTTAATTTCCAGACATCAGTCGAACTGAAACGCGTCAGAGCATAACATTGACAAGTAGATGGCATCTAGAAATCACTTTGTGGCAACACTCGAACGCTAGACAGAGACGTCGCTAGACAAGTTACGATGGAGGAAAAGAGACAGAACGCATGAAAATTTCATGTAACTCTAGTGTTTGCCCTGAGCCTTTCAGTTGTGCAAACGTACGAGATTATTCCGTGATTTCGTTTGAGATGCCAGATTGATTTTCAATGAGATGGTTTATTGTAGGTGGTGAGGTCTGTGAGTTGGCAATGTATTGGTTGGAAATTAAAGATAATAATAACAAAGTAATATGTAGTCTGTCTGTTTGTTATGTATAAGTTATCTATTTCTATACATATAATAAGTCAGTAAAAATATTTTGTCTGTACATTTTGTATTTTTTGACTGAAATGAAAGAGAGTCACTTAAAAAGAATAATAGAAAGCAAAAAATTTTTTTTGAATATTTTGTCTGTTTGTATGATCACGCTAATCTCCGAAAGTACTGAACCGATTTGAATGAAACTTTTTTTGTTGTATAGCTATTAAGCCTTGGCAACATTTAGGCTATAATTTATTTTGAAAACTGGAACACCTGATGAAGAACCTTTACAGAACAGCTAAACTATAAGAAATTTGGAAATGGTGTCTTAACAAAAATCGTTAAACCTGATGAGCATTTTCTGATGACGTATAAAAATTGAAGATCTGGAACATCTGATGAAGAACTGCAAGAGACCAGCTACACTATAACATATATGGAAATGGCGCCTTATTAAAAGTCGTTCAACCTGATGAACATTTTCTGCTGACGTATAAAAATTAAAGATCTGGAACATCTGATGAAAAGCTCCAAGAGAGATTTTTCATCTAAGCGAAACTCACGCGGGCGAAGCCGCGGGCGACAGCTGGTCTATACATATAATAATAATAAAACAGTAAAAATATTTTGTCTGTACATTTAGTATTTTGGACTGAAATGGATAGAGGGACACTTAAAAAGAATAATAAAAAGCAAAAAATTTTTTTGGAATTTCTTGTCTGTCCGTCTGTCTGTCTTTCTGTCTGTCTGTCTGTATGTATGTACGCGTTTCACGCAAAAACTACTGGACGGATTTGAATGAAACTTTTTTTGTTATATAGCTATTAAGCCTGGGCAACAAATAGGCTATAATTGATTTTGAAAACTGGAACACCTGATGAAGAACCTCAACAGAACAGCCAAACTATAAGAAATGGTACCTTTGCAAAAGTTTATCAATCTGACAAGCATTTTCTGTTGACGTATAAAAATCGAAGATCAGGATCATCTGATGAAGAATTCTAAGAGACCAGCTACACTATTACATATATGGAAATGGCGCCTTAGCAAAAAACGTTCAACCTGATGAGCATTTTCTGCTGATGTATAAAAATTGAAGATTATGAAACATTTGATGATGTTCATTCTCATCCAAGAGACCAGCTACTCTATAAAATAAATGGAAATGGGGCCTTAGCAAAAGTTTTTCAACCTGATGAGCATTTTCTACTGACGTATAAATAAACAGGTTACGGGATAGGACAAAGAGGGACTCGGGGTGGGAGTGGTAGTACACGGGAAATTGTAGATAACGAGCAGACGAAGATCGTTTATTGAATGTGTTTGTAATATAATTGCTTGGAACGAAACGCGGGCGTTTCGCATTGCTGCCGCGGGGTTCTCATGGCAAGGACCCGGCTTGCGGGGTTCTCACACTGCTGGTGTGAATGGGTCGCGGACGGCCGCCATTGTCCTGTGCTATATCGGTTTGATTTAATACGCGGAGAGGTCCCGCGTCTTTTGATTGTTAATTAGTTTGAGTTATATTTGTGAATTTCCTGTTTGTTAAATAACTATTAAGTTTGTGTTTGTGTAATCCGTTATTGTGACTTTTTCCTGTGAGATGTGACGCGTGGCTGGTCGCTCACATCTATCTGTTGCCGAGCCAACTTCGGGAAGAAATCTATTTATTTGTTCTGGGGAATTGAGATCTCATGGGTTAGGTAGGGTGATTAGGGATCCCCCCTTCCCGAAGACACTCAAGTTTGGATCCGAAGAGAAAGAAGATTTAGTTTGGTAAGTGGTTTGCAATTGTAGTTATTAAGTTAGGTTATTATATAGGGCCCTATAGCTCCCTTTATAAGCTATAGTGGTAGCAGGCTGCGTATAGGTTAGGTTTTAGGCTCTAGTCGGACAGACGTAGTGCCGTGTCAGGTTCTTACCGTTATTTCGATTTACCGCCATTTTAAGATCCGGTCTGTTTTTAAGACCCGGTCTTTTCCGGTACAGAATCTTCCCGCCACTTCGTTTGTCCCGGATTCTCTGCGCACAGAATGTATTATCTCTTTTGATTAATTTTAACACCGCGACTGTACTACGAGTACCTTATATATTCCCGCGGGACACGGGATAACCAAATGGCTGAAATTTTGAGTACTAGAGTTTAGGTTACTACAGTTTGGAACACAAAAAGATTTTTCATCTATGCGAAACTCACGCGGGCGAAGCCGCAGGCAACAGCTAGTCCTAACTAATATTATAAATGCGAAAGTGAGTTTGTTTATTTATTTATTTGTTTGTTACATCTTCACGCTTTTTCTACTAAACTAATCTTCCATACACATAATTAGAAGTAGTACTAAGAAGGACATAGGGTAGCTTTCATCCCGGGAAAAGCTTCTCCCGTGGGAAATTATAAAAGTATTATATAATATAGTCTCTTCATACTCTGTTTATGGTCTTCCCAACAAATAAAATACCCCGCAGGTCAGACAAATAAAATCGAACATCGTTTGAGTATGTCCGGTGTTCTGAAAGAAAGGGTTAACTTCTGCCTTAACCCTTTTCTGCGTCACCAAACTCACGTACGGTGGAGAAAATAACCTGGCCGGAAACTGGTGCATTTTTCGTGCCGCTGACTCCATATTGTCGGGGTTATGTAAACAGTCACGATAGAATATGAAAAGACGATGTATTTCCTATAGAACCTTTCAAACAAGGAATCCGCGCGGAGTCCGTGTTGCTCTTTGATTTCACAGGATTCACCATGTAAAACAATGATGTTTACAGTCAAATGCCAAATTTAAGTGTAAGCTTTTGCTCGCGACTTCGTCCGCGATTTACTGTTAATAATATCTCGGGTTTAGGACGCGACAATCAAGATGAAACCTGCGTCTGATTTTATATCAGAATTTCAATAACATACTTAACTGTGTGTTTCTAATTCTATTCAGTACTTTTTGCCACTGTAATACATCTCTCTCTATCTCTCTCTCTCTTAGCCGAAAGACGTCCACTGCTGGACAAAGGCCTCCCCCAAGGATTTCCACAACGACCGGTCCTGCGCTGCCAGCATCCATGCGCATCCCGCGACCTTCACCAGGTCGTCGGTCCACCGAGTGGGAGGCACTGTAATACATAACCCTGTGAATTTGGAGGCTGTTGAGAAAAAAAAATGTTAAGATAATATTTTATTTATATAATTTTAGAACAGCGCAGCTTTTCATTCATAAGACGAAATACCACATGTCAACAGTTCAACTCAACAAGAGAGGAAAAACTGAAGCATAGAGGGGTTCCTTTAGTAATTCCTCTGATATTCAACAAATTCTGCAGATCTGCAGTGGAGTTTGTTGCGCCGCCTCTTTTTCACTTGCGCTTTGGAGGCGGTGGTAACCCTAGCTTTAAGTAATGTATATCATCAACTAACTAAAATACAAGAATATGACGATTTAAAAGTGCTATTTTTTAGCCTATTTAAATAAAATCATTTTCATTATACATCGCAGTACAAGTTGTACTATAAACATACATCCACAAATAAATACTGGCTTTCGACAACTGCCCGTTGAACCGGAAATGACCGGATCTGCATCCGGACGTCCGGACAGTCCGAGTATTGTGAAAGGATTTACTATAAATGCATTCTGAATATTTTCTATTTTCAAAATCACATGCTATTATTTAGTTACACCTGCCCAGTCTGGAATAAAAAAATTCAGATACAGTATAACTTCACATTTTTCTCCCTAACGGGTAAACAGAGCCAAGAGTAGTGAGACTCAAAAGCCACGCTCACGTGGGCTCGTTTTCTGAGGCTCGTTTACTTAACATTTTCTATAAAATTCATAAATAAACAAAAACTAAATAGGTATATACCGGACAAATTACACAGATTGAGTTAGTAAGTTCGAGACGTGTGTTATTAAGCCTGCATCACACGTTTTTAGCCAAAACAGGCGTTACTGAATTGACCCTGGTGCCAAAACTAGATCATTATTGATAATAAAAATAGTACTATAGGCTTCTCAAATAACTGCTACTACTTATACGAGACAGATAAAAATATTTTGCCTTTTATTTTTGCGTAAATACCTTCCAGAAAACACGAAAAATACGAAAAACAAGGTTCACGGCTTTAACGAAATCATTATGTAAAACACAAATTATAATTTCTACATAATGTTAAATCGCGAGTTTATTAAACTAGCTACAAGTTGCTCGTTTTAGATTTTTGAAAAATAACTCGAAAAAAATATTATATATCGTAACAATTCACTAAGAAATTCCCCATACATTTTTTGTATGGCAATGCCATCGCTCAATATATACGAGTTACAAGCCCAAGAAAAATCAGTCTGCCGGTAAGAGTCAAGGGGAACCACGTCGCTCTGCTGCTCGGGAGGCATTTAATTTTCGCGTGTTCATGTATTCACAGACAGCAGAGAGTAATGTAGATCAGAGTTACATATTTATTACTTTTAATCTTTTTAAAATTTATATAGGTACCATTTTCATACTCATGAATGATGGCCGACAATTTTTGATGAAATAGAAATCGTAATAAATCGCAATCATAGAAATCGTAATCATAGAAATCTAAATCATAAAAATCAAAATAAATCTAAATCAAGATCCAAGATGGCGGACAACTTTTTTTTTTAATTTTGCGATATGTATATCGTTTCATAAGTTTTTTAGTGCGCTGATTACGAAAATAACATTTATTTTGAGATCCAAGATGGCGGACAACTTTTTTTTTCAATTTTACAATATGGGTATGTTTTTATAGGGTTTTCGGTGCGCTAATGACAAAAATAACATTTATTTTGAGATCCAAGATGGCGGGCAGTTTTTTTTTTCAAGTTTACAATATGGGTATGGTTATATAGGTTTTTGGGGACGCTGATGACGAAAATAACATTTATTTTGAGATCCAAGATGGAGGACAGTTTTTTATTTTATTTTACAATATGGGTATCATTTTCTAGGTTTTTGGGGACGCTGATGACGAAAATAACATTTATTTTGAGATCCAAGATGGCGGACAATTTTTTATTTTATTTTACAATATGGGTATCATTTTATAGGTTTTTGGGGACGCTGATGACGAAAATAACATTTATTTTGAGATCCAAGATGGCTGACAGTTTTTTTATTATTTTACAATATGGGTATCGTTTAATAGGTTTTCGGGGACGCTGATCTTAAAATAAATGTTATTTTGGTCATCAGCGTCCCCAAAAACCCATAAAACGATACCCATATTGTAAAATAAAATAAAAAAACTGTCCTCCATCTTGGATCTCAAAATAAATGTTATTTTCGTCATCAGCGTCCCCAAAAACCTAGAAAACGATACCCATATTGTAAAATAAAATAAAAAACTGTCCTCCATCTTGGATCTCAAAATAAATGTTATTTTCGTCATCAGCGTCCCCAAAAACCTATATAACCATACCCATATTGTAAACTTGAAAAAAAAACTGCCGGCCATCTTGGATCTCAAAATAAATGTTATTTTTGTCATTAGCGCACCGAAAAACCTATAAAAACATACCCATATTGTAAAATTGAAAAAAAAAGTTGTCCGCCATCTTGGATCTCAAAATAAATGTTATTTTCGTCATCCGCGTCCCCAAAAACCTACAACATGTTAACCATATTGCAAAATTGAAAAAAAAAATTGTCCTCCATCTTGGATCTCAAAATAAATGTTATTTTTGTCATCAGCGCATCGAAATACCTATATAAGGTCCCCTTTAATTAAGCGAAAATATTTTAAGGGCTGGTACCCATACACCAAAGAAATCTTTTAGGAGTAAATTCCAGAAATTCGACACGCTAGTTTTTTTTTACATATTTCAAACAAAGTAATTATTTTCTTTTTGCCAACCTCCTGTACATGCTGTAATATTAACTCATTCAAGGTAATAATCTACGCCCCTTGCGTATTGGGCTTGCTGTCTTTGTTTTTCTATAACGGATAGCGTATGATAAACAGAGACAACCGTATTTTAAAACTTTTTTGTAGTCAATGTTGCAATTCATAAATTTCCCACAAATACGGGAATTTGAGAAATTCCTCTAAATACCGAATAAATGTTTCTTACATGTCTTAAAATACGAAGTAACCTCAGGTCTTAGGCTACCGGCATCGCAGTAGCATGGAGGCCAGGCAAAGATATTTAAATTTTATTTTCATACTTAAAACCACCGGTACCTTTCTTTTTAAAAGAACTTTGCCGCCTTTGAAATGCGATAACTATCAAGTTTCGATAACAACAGAAACCCTCAAGTAATTTATTTTATGAAAAAAAAAAACGAAATTAATTAGAAGGACTGGGAAGTTCAAATTATTGTGGCAATACTATCTCGCTTCCGTTTGGTTGGATACAAAAGTTTACATTACATAACTGCTTACCTATTGAATTTTCATTAGGTTTTGCCACAGGGTTTTGCAAACATCCACCGTTCTCTTCCACACACACATTGGCCCGGGCCATACAATAAGAACGCACTTTTGCGAGTACTTCCCGGTCACTATCACTACCAACGCATAGTGTCCAATGCCCTCACTTCACACACAATCCGTGCAAATCCTGGTCAGAGTATTGATATGGCATCATTGCAATGCAAACAACTCGCCTGATTGAGCAATTAATACCGACTGAAAAACACTAAAATTTGGGGGCCGGCAGAGTGAATCGCGCGAAGAAGGACAGAAATAGTCGATCACTTAGAATTAGAAAGAGAAAAATAATTTAAAAAAAGGTGTACACGTGCCGATTTGCCGACAAAAGAATACCGCCTCGCGTAGCACAGAATAGTTTATGTACGCGTACAGAGCTAAAGCTAAAATATCAAATAAGGCTTACCATTGTATTGTAATAATTAAAATCGTGTGCATAAAAGTAAAATTTTAAATCGATTGTATCGGTATTATGTTTTTTGTGTGTGCAAGTAGCCATAGTGTTGGCCACTGTGTA